>JAAAKG020171398.1:0-53546 GCA_010014905.2 Druon quercuslanigerum
AAGACAATAATAATAATAATGAAAAATAAAAAAATAAAATTAATAAAATAAAATTAGGAGATATCTTAATGAATCAAATTAGTGATTCCTTACCAACCTTTAGTGGCCAACTTTTCGCTTATAAAATTTGCAAAATTTCGCTAGTCATTAGTTAAGTTTTGAAAATATTGTTTCCAAAAGGCAATAAATTATTTTTTAAGCAAGAAAAAAATCTCTTAAATAAAAATAAACTTCTTTACACATTCAAGTTCATCCTCCTTTAAGATATTTCATTTTCAAAAAGTTTGCTAAATAATTGAAATTATCTTTGCAAATTTAGAAAAATCTACCTGAGAGTTAAAAATGTCACCCTATAATTTTTTTTTGTTTTTATTAAACTTTTATAATTTTGTTTTTATCACCTTTTTTAATTATTGTATACAGCCCTCAGTAAATTTTTGTTATGCTTAACAAGTACTATGATGCATTAGAAAAAAAGAATTTTTTTTAAATTGTATTTAGAATCGTAAATATTAGTTAAATCGAGTTTAAACTGAACATTTTTTTTGTAAAAATAGCCACGTATTATGTAGATAAAAAACACTTTTCAAACACCACCCAGTAAGTCTCTTTTACAGGGTTTCTACTAATAACTAGATGCTCAGTTAAATTGTTTAAAACAAAATTATTATACTTTTAACCAAATTTCTCTTCAAATAGAGTTAGAAAGTCGCGGGCTTTGCGAATTATTTCCCTTCTGTTTATTTTTGTTTTAGAGCTCGTAAATAGTTAATTAAATTCATCCAAAGTAATTATTTAAACGATTTATTATTATTTATGAAAAATTTCTTTGAGAGAAATGCTAGAAATTAGCGATTTTGTTTACTTTTTGTCAGATTATCATTAAAAGTATGGTGAAAATGATCAAAGTTAACAAAATAATTGTTCAAAAAATATCTTGTTATTTTTAATAATATTCTCTTTGAATAATTATAGAAAGTTGCAGGTTTTTGTGAAATATTAAACTTTTGGACCACTTTTTGCTTAGAGTGACTTAATAATTAATTCAGATTAACAAAAATAATGTTTTAAACCTTTTTCTGCTGTTTTGAATAATATTCTCTTAGAATAATGCTGGAAAGTTCAATTTGTTCTGATATTTTATTCCTTTTGTTAACTTTTCACTGTTGAGGTAACAATTAATGCGAGTCAACCAACATTATTATTTAGACAATTTATTATTATTTTAAATTATAGTTTTTTGAATGTTGCTATAAATTTGCAACTGTTTCTTAATTTTTCAACTTTTTGCACTTTCTACTTTAAGTGAGATTAATTATTATTGTATAATTTATTGAAAATAATTTTTTCAACAATTTATTTGTGATTTTTATGGCTGCCCTGTCTTATACTTATGCTAGAAAGCATTCAAATAATTCCTGGAGCAATTTCTTTCTTTTTCATGGATTTATTTTTCTAAAATAGAACCAGATACTTAAAATATTCTTACAATTATTATTTTTTACTTAATTTTTTTTTTCTTTCTTGCATTAGATCAAGAAAATATTATTAAGAATAATAATAAATTGTTTTGAATATTATTGTAGTAGACTTGCATCAATTATTACCTTTCTCTAATTGAAAACTAGAAAAGAAGTTGAAAACTTTAGAGAAAAGTGCAACTTCCTAGCAGTATTTAAAGAGAATATTATAAAAAATAATTTTAAATGGTTTAAACTATTAATTTTGTTATGCTAAATAATTGCTTACCTCACTTTGATTAATAAGTGGACAAAAATTGAAAGTTTTTAGACAATATTGCAATTTTTGGACATTAATCTGAAAACATAGTATCACATATAAGTAATAATAATAATTGGCTTACATTAAGAAGATCAATTTTCGACGAAACAATTGAGTTTTCAACAGATAAATATGAATTATCAACTAAAAAGTTAAGTCCTAATATAAAAATTTAATAGTTAAATATCTCAGTTAATAAGAAAAACTTTTCAAATACAATTCAATTTTTTTGCAAAAAAGTATATTTCCAGCCAAGAACGATAACTTTTCTATCAAGAAAAATAAATTTTTTAATCAACAGGACTAAATTTTTAGGAAAATAGTTGAATTTTCGACCGAAAAAGACATTTTTGTTGAAGCAGTTTAACTTTTACCAAAAATATGCATTTTCAATTAAATCGTCGAAGCTTCTAACAAAAAGATTAAAATGTAACCAGTAACAGTTAGGATCTCAAACCAAATTGGCGGTTTTTATATTCTCATCCAGAGAAGGTATTATATTTGTGTAAAATTTTACACTGCACCCCCCGGTTTTTGCCAAATGTCCACGTTTTAAAATTTCGTATACTCTTTTAGTGCCCTAAAATAAAGGTCAAGTTGGTTAGCCAGCCATTTTTGATAAAAATTAAAAATGTGAGCGCAATTTGAAAATTTTTGAGACTACTTTTTTTCAAGATTGAAAAATTCTCTGTAAAATTATTTATAGTACTCTAAAATACAAACATTTATTTCTCACGAATTTTTTTGATCAAAGGAAAATTTTCAGAAAGATAGCATTTTAAAAATTCAAAAAAAGAAACGAAAATGAACATTTTCAGCTAAGCAACGCACGACACGAAAAAAAGTCGAGGCAAGAAAAATTTTATTTTTGACACATTCTACAAGATTATTTTAACGAATTTTTAAATTTGTTTAGAAAATAGATATTTCTAATTTTCATTGCAATAAAAAACACTGAAAAATCAAAAATTCCATTTTACGGACAAACAATGCAAGATATGACACATGATGATTTTACCAAAATTATGCATGCAAAAAAGATCTACAAATTTATTTTTGGTGACATTTTGAAAGGACATGTACTTTTCGTTTGATTCTTAAAAAATGACACTAGCAGTGAAAAAATATGCCGGGTGAATGGGCACATTCTCATCAAAACTTTGCTTATTTAATTTTTTGTTAATCTTGCTTGCGTGTTTCCCAATTATTTAATTTTAAAAAAGCTGATAAAAATTTAAAGAAATTAATAAAAAATTAATAAAATGCAAAAAATTATATTTTTTATTCAACTATATGACAGCATATCAAAGATTATCAGTTATATAACGATGACCCATTTTGATCTGTAATCTCAAATATCTTCAATTTAATATATAACAAGAACTTAAAACAGAACAAAAAAATCAAACATTAAATTTATTTATACTACAATTAAAATTAACGAAATAAATATTCAAATAAATAAGTTTATGATAAGAAAAATTGAGAAAATATATAACTATATTTTTTTCAACAAAAAAGAAAAACCATTTTGCAACAAAAAAGTTTGTTTTCTGCAAAATATTCAAATTTCCTTTCAAATGAATAATTTTGTACAAAAACACATTTTTTTCTTATTTTATTGTATTAATTAAACCAAATTCTTGAAATTTCTACTGAAAATATGAAATTTCAACCAAAATAAAATAAAATTGAACTTTTAATAAAATAGTTTAAATCTCAATCAGTTAGTTGAATTTTTGCCAATAAAGATGAATTCTCAACAAAAATTGTAATAGTTAATACTTTTAATAAAAAAGATTTCAGTTCGAAAAAGGAGAATTATCAGAAAAATAGTTAGAATATAGAGCCCAAACAAATTAATTTTCAAAGAAACATTTTTAACCAAAAAGATGATTTTTAAACCAATAAGAAAAAATTCTCTAAAAATAGAAAAAAAGAATGTAACGTTAACACACCAAAATTGTTTAAACAATTATTTTCGTTAACCTCAATAAATTATTTTCATGCTCTAATGAAAGGTTTAAAAAATTCCTTCTGGTAAATTCAATTGATTATTGCATCGCTCTAATTTAAAAATTGAATGCAAATTGAACAAATCGAAAAACCACAACTTCATACTCTTTTTAAGGATAAAATTGTTAAAAGCAATAATAACTTGTTTAAAAAATGTAAATTAACATCAAACTATCAGAAGAAAGCATTATTTTATGAATTAAACCAATTTGTATTTA
The DNA here is from genome assembly GCA_010014905.2 of Druon quercuslanigerum. Taxonomy (NCBI): domain Eukaryota; kingdom Metazoa; phylum Arthropoda; class Insecta; order Hymenoptera; family Cynipidae; genus Druon; species Druon quercuslanigerum. The sequence continues at coordinate 4,017 of JAAAKG020171398.1, forward strand.
AAGCCTGCAAAAAAATCATAATTAGCGTTAAAAACTGTGAAATCAAATTTTGCACTTATGGGGTTTTTTTTGGACAGTGTAAAGCAGACTTATAGGGTGATATTTAAAAGGTATTTTTGATCAGTATTGCGTGGTTAATTATGAAGAAAAATTTCGAGTTTCATCTCAATTCACCTAATATTTACGATTGAAAACAATTTTTTTTTTAAATAGAAAAGTTTAATAAAATCACCCTATGGGATTACATTTTTAATACTAATAAAACAATACGAATACCATATTCAGTAATTTTTCACATAACCTAGTCTGTTTTTATTTTCAAAATATTTCCTTCTTAATTGCTGGAACAACGTTCCGAAAAAACAGAATTTTTTACATTTTGAAAATAGGAAGCGATCAATGGCCTCTAAACTAATTATACAGATTCAGGTTTCTTATGCAGTATTTTTCAACTTTTTTGTGTAATTGATTTTCAGAATTGTTTTCGGATGTTCAGTTTTCTAATTTTCGACCAAAATTTGCAATGTCAGCAAACTTGGTTGTAAATAATTTTTCTTAAATGAGGATTTTGAGTGCCGAAAGAAGATTTTTTTTAATTAATAGCTTTTTTGTCTATGCAAAATATACTAAAGATACTACCAAAGATTAATAAAAAAATTTTCAATTCGATTAGTTAAGATATTTCCTTATTCATAGCGAAAAACGAATTATTTCTTATCAAAAATATATAAACTTATATAGTAATATACATAATATATTATATAATGTTAAATAATAATGTAAAAAATCTTATAAATAAGAAGGCCCAATTCTCAAGTCCCTAAACTACGTTTTCTATTTAAGGGGGGGGGGGGGGTCACATAAGAACTTTGTGCTTGAAAAGTCCTTTCATATTTTAGACTTCTCAATCATTAACCTAATCTCCTTTATCCATTTTTTGAATTGAATTGAATTGAACTCAATTTATAAAACTGACTAAGAAAATCCAAAGAGTTTTTGGTGAAAAGCATACTTATTTTTGTTTCAGAATTCATCTCGTTTAGTTAAATATTCCGCTATTTTCTAGAAAATTAATAAATTGTTTTAAATCCACTATTTTGTTTAAAAGTCATATCTTTAAAATAATTTGATAGAAAGTTGAACTATTTAAAAAAAATTTATTTTTCTGGTTAGCAATACATCGTTTTAGTTAAAACTTGTTTTTCCCATTTTGAGAGAATTATTCTTATTGCTTAAAAAATCATATTTTCAGTTGAAAATGTTTGGTTGAAAATTAATTTGTTTTGGTTCTATATTCTACTTTTTTCCTGATAATTTTACTTTTTTGGCTGTATTGCCTACTTTTTATTCGGAACTAAAATCTTTTTTTTTATTAAAAGTATTAACTGTTACATTTTTTGTTGAAAATTTATCTTTATTGACAAAAAATTATACTAACTGATTGAGATTTGGACAATATATTATCAATAAAAAAATTTTATATAAATTTATCTACTTGAAATCAAATTTTAATATTTTTCAGAAAATAAACTTATTTCTTGCAAATTTGTTTTTCTTTCTCTTAAAAATTGACCACTTCGTAAAAAAATTATTTATTGTATTGCAAATTCATCTTTTTGATAGAACATAAATCTTCCTGGTAGAAAACCCATCTTTTTGATTGGAAATTTAACTTTTTTGTTGAAAATTTACCTTCTTGGATGTAAATTCTACTATTTAGTTGAAAACTCGTTATTTTCGCATGACTAAGCTAGTTGGAAATTCGTCCTTTAGTGGAAAATCTATGTTTTGTAGAAAAAAGTCATCTTTCTTTGTTGAAAATCAACTTTCTTTTGTTAGAAACACTATACTAATATTTTATAGAAAATTTTTGTTCGAAAATAAATCATCATTGTCGATAATTCATCTTGCCTGTTAAGACTTTTACTATTTTGTTTAAATATTATTTTTTTCGATTCATTCCATTCAACAGGTTAAAAATCTAATCTTCTATCTTCATTTATGAATTTTGATAAAAATTCGTCTTTTGGCTTGGAAAATAAAGTATTTAGTTAATTATACTTTTTTTCGAAAACTACAAATTAGAAAAGTTTAATAAAACGATGCGATTTTAGGGAGGAGTGGATCACTATACACATTTAAAAGAATGATTTTTCTTTGTTCTTAAAAAACATACATTTTTTCCGTTTTCTCGCTTTTTACTTTAAATCTGAACTGAATTAATGGCACCCAAAACGAAAAATCAAATACTTTTGGTTAAAAAGCATACTACTATATTTTTGGTTCAGAATACGTCTTTTTTGGTTATAAATTCTTATTTGGTTGAACATTTATTTGTATTGTTGAAAACGAGCTTATTTTGAAAAAAGTTACCCTTTTTCATAAAAAGTTCCCCTTGATTATAAAGGCCGCTATTTGTTTAAAAAAAGCTATTTCGTTTTCACACAACTGAGAAATAAAAATCAATGTAAAAGAATATTGATTTCAGACCAGTTGACTAAAAACAATTAATATAAAATTATTCTATACAATTTATCTGTTCAAAACCACAACATAAACAAATTAGTCAAAAGTGAACTACTTTCTTAAAAATTAATTTCTTTCGGTTCTAGATTCATATCGTTAATTAAGAACACATGCAAACGAAAAAAGGTCTTTTTTACTAGACGAGATAAAGATTTCTATACGTTTTTGGGGTCGCTGAATCGGCATCCGGGGTTTCTTTGACTCGGTCAGGTTGCATTTCGTACCTAACCTCAAAAAATGATGAAAGTTGGATCATTTATGGAAGCACCTAGAAAGCAAAGCGGTTATACACTTTCAGGGTCGCTGAGCCCAAATTTAAAGGTCATTTGGCTCGACGAGGTAGCATTACATTCATAACCAAAAAAATTAAAACACTGAAAACTGTTCTCGACATAAATTGTTTGTATTTAGCGTCCGGAAATGGAATGTATAGGTATCAGGGAAGCTAGGATGTGAATATGTTAGCAGATTACTGTTGGACATTGCAAAGAGAGGTTTTTCAAAAAGGGGGAAAACTTCACAGAAATCGCCTCCATAGATCCTTCGAGTGTAAAAGAACAAGATATCATTAGAAAAAATAAAAGAGAAATTTTCTTTTACGTCTCAGGGACAGTTTTTTGTGTTTAAATTCATTTTTTCAAGGTTATGAATGGAATGCTGCCTCGCCGAGTCAAATAAACTTTAAATTTGGACTCAGCGACCCTGAAAACATATAACCGCTTTGCTTTCTGGGTGTTTCCACGAATGTTTAACATTCATCATTTTTTGAGGTTAGGAACGAAATGCGACCTGACCGAGTCAAACCCAACTCGGATTCAGATTCAGCGACCCCAAAAATGTATAGAAATGTTTATATCGTCTGGTAGACAAGAACTTTTTTTCATGTGCCTGTAAAATTTAAATATTTCATTTTTAGACATTTAATCATATGAATTAAAAAATCTTGTGGCTCAAAATCTTACTAAAAAATTAATTTCTTTACGATTCATTATATAGGATCCAAATTTATATGTTCTGGCTGAAAGGCGAATTGTTTTGTAGAAAATTTCACTTTTGTTAGCTTAAAAATTGAACGTTTTGGTTAAAATTATTTTTTTTGTTAAAAATCTATATTTTTTGGTAGAAAACTCAATAATTTGGTTATAAAATGAACGATTTAATTAAACATTAACTTTTTTATAATTCAACTATTTTGTTAAAAATTCGTCCTTTTTGGTGAAAAAATTAGTCTGCTATGTCGAAAGTTAAACGAGTTCATCAAAAGTTCATATTCTTTCATGTTTATCCAGCTTCAAAAAAATCTTTTGGGGTGAACTTTTTTGAAATTTCATTTTTTTGAGATTCATCATATTAGTCAAAAATTTATCTTATTAGTTTAAAATGTACCAAAGCTTTTTCTTTTTATGTGTGTGTTAAGAATTTATTTTTTTATCAACAATATGGCTATTCCATATTTTGTTAGAAATTAAACTCCCACTTTGTTAAAACTTTTTTCTTTGTTCTAGAAAAAATATTTTTAACTAGCAATATCCCAATTTCCTTTTTGGTTGAAAATTGATATTTTCTATTTAAAAATTTATGTCGTTTGTTAAAAATTCGCCTGTTTGGTAATAAATTAATCTTCTTGGTTGAAAATTTATCAGTTTTTGACAAAAATGCAAATGTTTGGCTCTAAAGTGATCTGCTTCAGACGAGGATTCATAAGTTTGATAAGAAATTAAACTATTCTGTTAAAAATTATCTTTTTTTTTTCTAAAAAATGTATGTTTAGTTTGAATCTAAATATTTTAAGGAATACCTATTATGACTAGAGATAGTTACTATTGATCAGTGTAGATGTCAATTCACAATCTGTGAAAATAAAAGTCAAAACTATCGATCACGTTAAGTCTTCAAATAACATACATTTTTTTAAATTTCTTTCACTGAAAATTCCATGGGGAATTAAACCACAGAATAGTAATTTCATTATAATTTAATTTCATCTCTCTGATAGTTTAATTGGAAAGCAACCGATCAGAAATCGGAAGTTCTGTGGTTCAATTTCCAGTAAAGCGAAGTAAGAAGATCTTTTTTCAAAAAAATTCAATTAAAATTTTTTCTAAATTTATATCTCATCTTTTCAGAAATAAAATGAAGTATTTTTCGTTATTTGCAGACTTAACTTGATCGATAGTTTTAATTTCTATTTCCACAGACTGTGGAATGACATCTAAACTGAGCGATAGTCACTAGTTCTGATAATAATACTGCTTCCTTTAAATTACTCGTATCATATATGTAACATCTGGCTTGAGGTAGCGTGTATTTCTGAAAAAAGATTCTTATTTCAATATCCCTATTAGCTTATTGTAAAATCAACCTAACGGTTCTGCGGTTCGATTCCCAGTGGAGCGAAAAGAGAAGATCTTTTTTTCCAGAAAAATGTAATTTAAACATTTTGAACTGTTTGGTTAGAAATAAAAACTATATTATTAAAAATGAACCTAGTCATTTATGTCTATGTTATTAATCAACTACTAATCAAAGCTTCACCTGAATTGTGACAATAAAACTTTCTTCGATGTTTCAGTTTGCAATCCTCTTCAGTTTGTTCATATGAAATATGTCTGTCACTACATAGACGACTCAGGGGCCCTTCTTCTAAATAAAAATTTCCAATATTTCTTAAAACGGGAAGATGGAGCCATCGTTGGATTTAGCAAAACAATTGGCGATACTGTTTATGCATTGCGTGACACTAATGGTCATCCGTTTGTAGCAACGCCATTTGGACCTCTTTATATTTCAGAAAAAAACTTTGGGTTATTTGGTATAACAGAATTGATGACAAGACGACCACCAACACAAGATGATCAGCTTGAATGGTCCAGAAATCTCGCCACAAGTACCTCAAACTAAGATAAAATTTCACTTGTATTTCGGTGAGAAATAAAAATATTCTTATTATATTGACCCGACTATAAAAACCCGGCTCATTTTGGGTCCACAGACAGGCATGATATTATATGGAAGTCTCAAAATATTTAATCTTTAATTATTCAAAGGATTTGCGAAATCTTCAATACTTGAAGTAAATTACTTCCAGTAAGGCAAACACTACTAACTAACACAGTAAAAAATATCTCTGAACATCCTTTTAGCAACGAAATGATTTCAGTCTTATCTACAGGACACAATTTTACAGTAGCTCTCTCCAAAATCCCGAAAGAAGAAATAATCGGTAATTCGGAATCCACAATCCCTTCCACAATCCCACAATATATATTTCAGTATCCCACAATACCCTTCCACCTGAAAAAGCGAATGACATACGACGTAGGACGGCCAACATTCTACGCCAAGCCCAAATGTCCTCCTCAAACTTAACAAAGAAGAAAAAACGGCAATTTAAGAACTCAATCGGAATAAAGAAAGTATAATATTACCCGCAGATAAAGGCCACACAACATTAATAATGAATAAAGAAAACTATAACAACAAAATCATGGACAATCTAACTGACGATACATAGAAAAAACTGAAGAGGAACCCCACAACAACAATAGTTAGTAAAACAAAAACCCTCCTAAAAAACACTTAACTTGACAGAGAAACAATATCTAAATTAATAACTACTAATCTCATCTCTACAAGACTTTACGGGCTCCCAAAAATCCACAAAAACAACATTCCACTCAGGCCGATCGTCAGCGAAATAAACTCACCTACTTACAAGCTAGCACGCTTCTTCGCCATTAAACAGAATCCTTTCACATGAAACTCTGTTACTCACGACCAAAACTCTTTTGAATTTATCAAAAAGATACAATAGATTCGCATTCAACCCCAAAAAATCATAATAAGTTTCGACGTAACATCTCTCTTTACGAAATTACCAATCTCTGATACAATTGATACTATTAAATCTTTTGCAAACTTCCCCTCCGAGCTCATACCTTTGATAGAGCACTGTCTCAATAATACTTACTTCTCTTTTAACAACCAATTCTATGAACAAACCTCAGGAGCAGCAATGGGATCTCCAATCTCACCTGTAATAGCCAACATCTTTATGGAACATCTAGAAACAAAAATCTTCAATCAATCGAGGCTTAAACCATAATTTTGGTTCCGTTACGTGGACGACACTTTTGTCATCTGGCGACATGGAATAAATGAACTAAATAAGTTTTTCAATTTCATTAATTAATTACATCCTAATATACAATTCACCATGGAAATTGAACACAACGGAAAATTACTTTTTTTGGACGTACTAGTTGAGAAAAAATCGGATAATACATTAGGACATGAAGTTTACAGAAAACCAACCCATACAAACAGATACCTGCATGCCTCCTCTCACCATCACCCATCTCACAAACAATCGGTCATCAACTCCCTTGTATACAGAGCAGTCTCTATAACAGATAAAGATAATTTACAAAAGGAATTAAAAAACGTTAAACTAATCCTTGTATACAGAGCTGTCTCTATAACAGATAAAGATAATTTACAAAAGGAATTACAAAACGTTAAACCAATCCTTATATAGAACGATTACACAATCAAACAAATTGATAAAGCAACAAGAAAATGCACCCAAAAAAACAATTCAAAATAACCTAATCAAGAAAGAGATAGAAAAACGGCGACCGTCCTACCCTACGTCCGGGGTATCACAGAACAAATTGGAAGAATTCTGAACAAGCACAACATACAAACCATATTTAAACCACCTGCAAAAATAGGACAACTTCTAAACAACCCTAAAGACAAAAAGATACCTCTCAGTGATCCAGGAGCATATAAAATCCCTTGTTCTTGTGGCAAAGTCTATTTTGGAGAAACCAGGAGAACGGTGAGCAAAAGAATAAAGGAACATGAGAGTAAAGTCAGACTAAAACATTTCACGCATTCAGTACTAGCTAAACATCATATCAAAACAGGATATAACATTTTATTTGATAAAACAACAGTCACTGTAAAAACACACAATATTTTTCCAAAAAAACATAGAAAAGCAATCGAAATCTTAAAGCACCCTGATAACATCAATAGCGACAACCGTTATAATGCCAATCCGATTTGGCTTTCCATCCTCCTGGATTTTTAAAATAAGACTTGATTGGCCGCTAATGGATATACTGAGAGATTAGTCATTTATTTTTATAGAAACCCAGATAGACGAAAAAATATTAACTGGATTGACAAAGATCTGTCTGCATTTTTGCTTTGGAAAAGTGGGTGCAATTTGTTATGCCACTCATTAGCCAAAATGTTTATCTGAAGTTGATATTGTTGTTTCATTTAGTCATATTCATTTTATTTTCAAATTTATTTAATTTTTAATAGAAAATACAGTAAAGATCTCAATTCAAACGTCAAGTGTAGTTTTTACTGCTTTTCGAAAATTGATTACATTGTGCCACATTACAAATTGTTGATTTTCTGAACTGAATTTGGTTGAGGGAGGTTGCATTTCGCGGGGTTTCCGTTCAAGCTGTGTGACTAGTTTTAGCTTCAAAATAAATATTTTACATTTTATTTTTTTGAAAAATGTATAAATATTGCTTAAAATTATTTTTTTGCTGAATTACGTAGTATATTGCTTATTTTTGTTTGAATATTTCTACATCGAACAGCTTCTATATTCCATGATTATTTTTAAGATTTCTTATTCTCATATCATTAGGTTGCCAACTGTTTATTGTAAATTCTTACCACATAATAAGCCAATTTTTGAATTTTTGTATCGTAATTTTATCAGCATTTGTGCTTTTTAATGCGCTTGCCTATTTGAATAAAAACTAAAGAATTATCTAAAAAATAATTGAATATATTATCTGTACATTTTTTATGTTACTGTATTTTTTATGTTTTATGTCGGGTTTTTAAGCGGAAATTAGCATTTCTAAACAAAAATCTTCGTCCAGATTCTTAGTGTTCAATAGTTTTAGGTTATCTTAGCGTTTTTTATTGGAAATAGGTATTCTTAATAAAAAATTATAATATTGGAAAAGGTAATAGTTTGTAATTCTTTACGTGCTTTAGTTTTATTATGTGTTTTTTAACCTTAAAATTACATTTTTTAACAAACATCATAACATTTTGAAGGCTTAAAATTTTATAAAACTTTTAGTTATACTAGAGTCTTACATCGAATATTGCTATTTTCAAACCAAAATCAGATTTTCAATTTATTTCAAATCAGATTTAATATTTTAAAAAAATTTAAATTTAAGTTAACGTTTTTTACATAAAATCGGCTGTTTTAAACAAAATTCATTAAATTCTAAAGAAGATTAACAATTTGGAATAAGTTATGCTTACCTTATGTTTTTTTCATTGGTAATTATTGGTACTTGAAAAAATGATATTTCAAATATTATAATTGTTACAAAACTAAATGTAGCTTTATGTTAGCGTTTCTAGTAAGAAAAATTTAATTTTCAACAATGATAAACAAAATAAAAATAAAAATTGAAGAAAATTGTAAATTCAATTTTTAACTGTTTTAAATACGACTTTTTATTTTTCAGTTCTCAGCAGTTGAAAATTAAACTGCGTTAAAAAATGATAAAAATTAAAATTTCTTATTCAAACCACTGTAGACAGAAAAAATTGACTATTTTTTAGTAAAATCAAGTCTCAAAAAGGTAATATTTATATAATTTTACATGATATTATACTCTAATTGATTAAAAAATTGATTTTAGTATTAGTTATATATTTTAATTTAGACACTGAACAAAACCAAAAATATCATAATCGCGCACGCAGCGGGCTTGCATCATTTTTTGTTAAATTGAAGTTTGTATTTGAAATTAATTTCTAAAGTAGACTATTAAAATGTAATTTGATTGTTATCTAATTTGTCAGTTTTGCTATATAAAAATGGTAAGGACAACTCACAGCAAATTTCAGACAATGATTCTGAAGGCAGGAACTTTACTATTTACTTTTTTTTTTATTTGACTTTTTTCATGTTTTTTAGAGAAAATATCTCCTGAGTTTAATGAGGGCTAAATAAGTTGTGTGGATAGGAGAATTTTTTTCTTTGAATTTTCGCATTTCGCTGGCAAAGAACGACAATTATATAAAAATAATAAGAAAATAGTTTGCACAGTTAAAAAAGTGATACAAAAAGTTCTGCTCTTTTATAATTTCTCCCACTATTTCTGAGTAAAATAAAAAATTCAATTTTAATAATCAAACCAATATTTATTAAGTCCACTCCTCATATTCAAAAAAAACTTAAATGTATGGAATGCTCCAGTATTCAAGATACATTAAACTATCACAAAATGTTAGAAAAGAATGAATAGACATTTTACATTTTCAATATTAGACATTTCTTTATGAAAATTAAATTTTTTACTTATGTCACAAATTGTAGAATTTCGTAATTATCGTTACTCGCAAGAAGAATGAGAAAATTAGATTTTATGAAAACAAATTCTTCTTATGAAGCTACATATTGGACAGTACATTTACAAGCAGTATAAGTACATGTTTTTTGAGAAAATGGACTATTGATATTTTCAGAAAAGCCGCCGCCATTTTTACAATTTCGAACATTTTCTAAATTTATCGCGGATTGCGAAAAAAGCCGATTAAACTTACCAGAATATGGAAAGAAGTTTTAAATTTCTCAATTGGATTAAAAGTTATATAAGTATAAAGAAAAATTTTTACACTTTTTTTAAAGAAAGCAAAAAATTAATATACGAATAACCTCGTACATTTTTTTCCTGTCAGTCGCAAAAATGCGTATTGACTAATTTTCTTTAAAAAAACAATATATTTTGTCTTGTATATTTTTCTCGAAATCAATTTATTCGGTTTTAGAAAATTTTGAAATGCTTTTGACGATTTAAGTCGAGCTTCAAAAAAATTTTAATTGAATTGAAAATTATTTTATTGATTTTTACAATTAATAAATTCATTCTTTTAGAGAAAGTTTTCAGAAAGGATACGATAATATTTTTATTTCAGTCTTATCTTTTTTTATTTTTACGTTACCGTTGGAACAGTAAACCAAAATTTTAGGTAGGTCAGGGCAAAATTTTCTGAGATGAAGAAGAAGTAGAAAATATCAGCCAGTTTAATTTTAGATTGGGATTTTGAAATTTTTCATTGAAAAAACATATCTAATTACTTGAAATGTAAAATTTGATATTTCATGAAATCCATGTAATAGTTAAGGCAGTTTTAAATTTTTGCAAACATTGAGTTTGAATGTAAAACTTTAGAAATCTTATTCAAAATCATGCAATTTTAAATGCTGAATTCTAAAATCTTGATATTTCTTCTATTCTTCCTTGGAGTTGTTTAATATTTAGAGCATTAAATTTAAAATTTTTCGATTTTAATGGTTTCTAATTTCAAAGTGGATGATACTAAATAATTAAACAATTAATAAATCTTTTACTTTGTAATATTGCTTACCTTCAGATTAGGCATTTTTTTCTCATGATTATCGCGACTAAAAATCCAAATTGAAGCTCCTACAATAATAAAGCTTATTGAAATAAAGACTTCTGATTTTTTTATTTTAAATTCAAATGATTAAATGAATAAAGTTAAAATTTTCAAATTTGTAATGTGTCAGTCTTTCAATTTAAAATTTTGAAAAGTTGTAAGACTGTTTTTATTTAATAAAACGTTAGAAATAAATAAATTATTGTTTACTCATCTCGTTGGGGTTCGTTTCCCGGGAAGTGAGATGGTATATGCGCGTGTTAAAAACCAAAATTTTACATTTTTGTTTTAACAACAAATCATAACTAGAATAGGTTAACCACATATGATAATCACTCAGTCAGTTGTCACCGATAAATGATCGGTAACTGAAAGAAATTACTTATAGATGCTACCGATGTAGGATAATCATGCTTATACTTATTACTATATTAATGTACCAATAATCCCAATATGTTAAACAATAATAATGTCAACGGCAAACCAAAATATCTAAATGTGGAATACAATTACATGCATCTGTTTAAACTAATATAATAATTTAATATCATATGTAACCCAACAGTCACCTGAGAATGTACAACGTAACGATCAAGTGATAAAGCACATATACGAGGGCTGTCCCAAAAGTATCCAACCTACCTCGATATCTCGTCACTTGATTTATCCTTTCTTATCCGGGGGGTGGCCTCCTTCAAAGTAGTCCTTATTTGATTGAATAAGACGCTGATATCGATTTCTTTACTTATTAAAGCACTCTTGAAAGTCAGACTTCGGAATCGCCTTTAGTGCATTCGTCACATTAGCTTCAACAGTCTCTTTATCGTCGGATCGATGTACCTTAAGCAACATTTTCAATCGAGGAAACAGCAAAAAGACGCAGGGAGCTATATTGGGACTGTATGGAAGCCGACGGAGCTGCGCAAGACTGTGTTTGAATAAATACTGCTGCACAATGTTTGATGCGTGCGCTGGAGCATTGTCGTGATGAAAAAGCCAGTCACCGGTTTCCCAAAGTTGCGATCGTTTTCTCCTGATTGCATCACGTAATTTTTTCAAAACTTCAACGTAATACTCTTTGTTGATTGTCTCGCCTGTAGGAGCATATTCGTAATGCACAACGCCCTCATAATCGAAAAAAACAATTAACATTGACTTGATGTTGCTTCGACTTTGACGGGCTTTTTTCGGCCGAGCCTCGGATGGAAGCTTCCATTGCGAAAATACTTGTTTTGTTTCAGAATCATAACCATAAATCCATGCCTCATCGCCAGTAATAACATTTTAAAGAAAGTTTTCATCACTAATGATCCTTTCCAGATTGTCCTGAGCGATTTATAATCGAAGGTTTTTTTGTTGGCCTGTGAGTAGTTTCGGGAATTGCGACGAACGCAAAAAAGACGATGTAAACAAATACACGGTGCGCGAGAACTAAGTCGTTTTATCGGTATCTCGGGCTACTGACGAGAAGGTTAGGAGTTGCTGGTGACGTTCGTACCCTCCAGAGCTCGACTGAGTCTCTCCGCGCGAGGACATGAACGTAGGTCAGATACTTTTGGGACAGCCCTCGTATAGTCAGCAAATGCTTTATTCAAAAGCGTCCTTTTCCATACTTTCCACACCATTAATCTTCACCCGGCCTCACCCAACATTTAATAAAATATACTGATATGTTTAAAAATTTAGAGGGACTGGATGCGGGTAATATTAATAATATGGACGTTCCAATTTTAAAAATTAGAAACGTGAACTAGGTGCCTTCGGCTAAAAATTTCAGTTCTTGTAGATTAACTTTCCGGATAAAGTCAACTGTGTTAACATTCGTGCAAGAACTTACGCTACTTAAAAAAATATACGGAGATACAATCGGCAAGAAAACTTGCCCTCTTGCCCTTTCAAGAGTAGAAAGGTAAGTGTAATTTTAGTTGTACATCTTAAGAGATGTTCGTCTTTTCTTATTTCTAATGAACTGGTAAATTGGATTAAAACCTTTTATTTAAACACTTTTAACTAAAACAGTCGCCATTGGATTATGTAATAATACTTTGATAAAGTTTGTTTACATTCATAATTTCAGTCTGTAGATTAATAGAAGTATTATGATATTTGTTGATAAAAATTGATTCAATTACTTGCCTTCTACAAGTATTTTTTCCCCTAGCCAAAATCTTAGTATTTTTGAAATCAAAATCAAAGTAATGTTTAACGTTACAACAATGTTGTGATAAACCTGTATTCAAATTATCAACTCTACAGTCTCTTTTATGTTCAGTTAATCTAGTTTTAAGTCTCCTGCCTGTTTCACTAATGTAAACTTTTTCACAACATTTTCATTTTATAAGATATACAATTTGAGAAAAATTTTGTATATTATCACTGTCCTTTTTATTAACTAAAAATCTATTGAGATTATTTTATTATTAAAATAAACAATTTAAATTAAATTTTTTTAAGATCGTCTTACTTTTTCAGAAAGTCCTTCCACATACGGTAACGTGACTTTTAAATAAGATTTTTTGTTAGTGTTAATCCAGTTATTCCTCCTACGAGAAATATTATAGATTTCATAAATTCTTTTTCTGATAATACTTTTAATCATAGGAAGCAAATAAATATTATGAACTAATGTAATTTTTAGTTGTTTCAAATTTTCTTTTATAAATTTAATATCGCTTAACAGTACTCACCTATCAATTAATCCTTTTATTAAACCAACCTTTTGACAAAATAAATGATGTGAATTGTAGTTGAGATATCTACTCGACCATAATGGTTTTTTGTACCAATTGGTAATTTAATAACCATCATGTGTTTTAATGATCTGCAAATCAAGGTAATTTATTAAGTTATTTTGTTTAAGTTCGAATGTAAACTGTAAGCAATTTTCTATACAATTAAAAGCATTCACAAAATCATTAATTTTATCAGTAGGAACAATAGCCAAACTGTCATCAACATAATATAAAAGTTTTCAAACAGGCAGCTGCATTACACTACATCTCTTAAAATCCATACATTTTAACAAAACACAAGTATTGATTAGGTTGGAAGTTCTTTTTACGGATTGAGCATCCGAAAATGATATTCTTATAATAAATTACTTTTTACAATCCTTTCGACTTTAACGATTATTAAAAGTAAATTTCTGATTATATATCAAAGCTTATAAGTAAGCAAAGGTCTAAAACTAGAACTTCAATTAACACCAAAGCCTATAAATAGCTACCGCATATTTAGCGTTTTTTTATTTTTATTTCATTTTTTTTATTTTCTATGTACTTAAAATCTGCATTTGTAACTGAACGCGACTCAGAGCATACAATTCATCGAATTGATACCACTATTTAATAAATTATGTGACAGCTGGAGCTGTTACTATAGAGCCTTTCATAATACACGGACGACTCTCAAGCGTTTCTTGTCGAAGAGAAAGTGTCTTACCTTTACTTCCTTTTCCACTGGAGAACGGAGACAACTCCTTGGTAGTGATGAATGCGCATTTGCGGTCGGACATTGTACCTGCATTGTAGCTAATATTAAATCGCCTGTTAAATACAATTATTCTTATCACTATGGTAAATTCCTGAACAAAAAATAATACAAAATGCCTGACGAGATCAATTAAACTTAATGTAATAGCGATATCCATCGTACACTTAGTGGATCAATAACAAAATGTAAGGCCAAGTGTTTCTTCATATGGCAGGAAATAATGGACAGATATTCAAATGTTAAGCAATTTTAGCCCCTCTAAACGACTGTGCTCTTAAAGCTTTCAAACGCGGGATACCTGTCACAACCTAACATATCTGATATTAACAGGCCTCGTAGAGGCAAGTAACATCAGAACTTAGATTCAGCTCTAAAATTCGCTCTTAAGTATGAAGAAAGACAGCAGCTGAATCGTCAATATCCTAAAAACTATTACAGAGAATTAAGATTAAAATTTTCCGCATAATCATTTTGCTACAAACGAGTATCTGTAAGCCTTTAACACTTATCCTTGTTTTTTAACTGGTTCAATGCTAACTACAGGATGTGTTAATTCATATTATTTACAGAATGAAAAGCCACTTTTTCTAACATATGCGGACCATTTAAACTAATACTCCGCTCGCCCAATAGACTAAGCGTAATGAAGAGCACAGATAACTAGATGCGTCATACAAGAGTACAAGTCATGATGAAACAAGAAGAAATTTCGGTCCAAAATTTAATTTAAAATCCCCAGTCGTAGAAATTTCATCGCTTCACTTTATTAACAAAAAAACATCATTTTTAGTTAAATGGGAGTCGATATTAATGTAATAAAGCTAGATTCTTTAAACGAAGAATTAATAGTAAATGAAACTGAGGCTTTCGAAAAAGCGGGGCAGTTAAATTGATGTTAGGAGATTCTGAAGTTAAATGTCACTTAGTCTCTTCAGACCCCCTCCCCTCCCCTAACCATGTGATTCTAGGACACCTTTGTCAAGAAAAGGTTAAAATTTCGTTCTGTCATAATCATATAGTCACGCATTCGAATCCTTTAAAACCGATTCCTTTTATAGATAAGGAATCGATGACTGCCCTTAACAGTAATACAGATTATAAAGGAGAAACCGTGCCAAAGTCCAGAAAAAGGAAAAAGCAACTTTTGTACCTCAAGAAAAAAACGCCCATCAGTCAATCAGGCTAAAAACTCTGAACCGTCATATCAAATCTATGTAAATCTATAACGATTCTAAAGCAAAACCCTTCAGATAACTCTATTACTGAAACTGAAACATAAAAGTCTTAACACACACAGCCCTTCTTCACTAGGGATGTGTCTCCGTGTACAGCGAATAACGCAACGCATGTCAGACAAGTGCGTTATGACGAGAATCGAGATAATAATCTAAAAATAGGCTTACGGATCCTGGACGAAGGCGATAAAAATAGACACATACAACGAAAGGCTGCAAACATAGTGTGATTAAAATTCTTATTAACCTATAAATATATAGGGTGATCAAATGGTCTGGAAACATCTTGAGTTTCAATTTGGCGTTAACATTAACCTTCAATGTTACTTCAAGATCAACTTTGTGTGTTTTAAATGGGAACCCCTATTTGGTGAATGGCATTCTCGGAATAACTTTCAAGCCGGAATTTGTTTAAGTTTAAATGACCTTCAGCCAACCTGTAAACTCACACCTGACCTATGAACTGAGTAAATATTTAAACGTAAAATTTCCCGCTCTTTTGATTGCCAATGTCAAAAATAAGGATGTCAAAAAAAAGCTGATCTTGAAATGACCTTACAGGTCAAGCTCAAGGTCAAATTGAAGGTCATAACTGGATTTCTCGTTGAAAGTTACTATAGGCATGGTCTTGACTCATTTGAATAATATTTTATCTGGGCAGGTGTTTCCAGATTCTCTCTTTCTCTGTACATGCATATATGTTACCCAAATTAGAAATATTTTGGACTAGAGAGTTTTCTGTTTATTCTAAACGTAATTAAAATAATGAGTCGCTGACTTCAAACAAGTCTAATTAGAATATTTTATATTTTCAAAGATAGAAAATAAAGCATTTGACAAATTTTATTATTTATAAAATTGCTGATATTTAAAAAAAAATTTTTTTACCAAAAACAATTTAAAAATAAATAGATTTCTTCTATCAAATTACTTGATTCAAAGGACCCATCTCATTGAATCCAACAAATTTATCAATCTGGACGTTTTGAGTTTTGAGTTGAAAAAGGTATTAGACTTATAATAGCAATGTATATAGTACATGTAAAGAAGTTCAGTTGTGATTTAATTCTTCATGAAAAAGCCTGATATCTTCAATTGCGAATAATAGACAAGATTTAATGAAATGAAATCACTCTTAGTTTTTTAACAAACTGCTGTACCGACGTGTATATTATATTTGATATAAAATGTACAGCTTTCTATATCCTAATGCATGTTAAGTTTCAATTTCCGATTATGTATATAAGTCCATATAAATTGTGTTATATTTAATGCAGATTTTATAACAGTCAACTTATTTAATTGGGTCATATTGTTTAGAATGCATATTAAAAATTAATTATAGGAATTCTTGAAGTTCAGAACGAAAACGCACCATTAAATTCGACTGAAATTAGTTCTAGAAAGTACACTAGACCACCCTCTTGAATTTTTTTTAAAGCAAACCACGCGTTTCTAGAATAATTTAAAGAAAAGAGATTATAGTCTCTAAAATCCAAATAACCACTTTAGCCTTTATAATATCATTTTAGTAACTTTGTATACACGATTAGCATACGTG
The DNA here is from genome assembly GCA_010014905.2 of Druon quercuslanigerum. Taxonomy (NCBI): domain Eukaryota; kingdom Metazoa; phylum Arthropoda; class Insecta; order Hymenoptera; family Cynipidae; genus Druon; species Druon quercuslanigerum. The sequence continues at coordinate 21,297 of JAAAKG020171398.1, forward strand.
TATAGGAGTAAGAGTGGTAAAAAATGCAAAATTCTCATTCCGAATCAAATGAAATATCAGTGAAATTATAGATTAATGAAATTGTAATATTTTTTGAAAAAAGTCCTTGTGGAATTATGATCAATACGCAAAACCACATAAAAAATTGCCACTAGAGTCAGTTAGTTATTTAGTTTTAAGATGGGTGGGGAGCCCCTATCGAGCTCCCCTGGCGCTCAAGCTATAAAGCCTTTTGTGTCACACCCTTAAACCTCGCTGTCAGTAGTTGACCCCAGATCTCTTGATGAAGCCCAGTATGTCAATTACCGACAGAATTGTAACTTCCACAGGTTCCATGAAATAGGACCTAAGGGTTGATGCTTGAGCCTAGCTAACGCTGGGCACTGGTTATACCCCATTTTGTGCATATGGTGGTTCAAATGGTTATGCCCAGTGAGCATCTGAACCACTGGCCTTACGTCTCTCTTTGGGAATCTCAGGATTTCCCTATCTCTGTATATTCTGTACGCATAGCTCAGGATGGACTTCGCCTGTCGGGAACCCTGAATTTGCTCCCAGTATTCTCAGTGCTTTGTGCGGGTCCAGCTTTTGATGGCAAGAACAATGGAGTAAAACGCTAGTCCTCGTACTGGTTTCTTTTTATTCACTTGCCGCATTGCATCTTGACAGCTGGTCCGCTTTCTCGTTGCCCTTGATCCCTGTGAGACCAGGGAACCATATGAGAGCCACTTTTTTTCTGCAAGTCGGCGCAATGCCTTTTTGCATTCCCAAACCAGTTATGATGTTATATCTGGCTTTTTTACTGCAGTTAGTGTCGCTTGACTGTCCGAAAAGATAGTAATCTGCCTTCCAGCAGCTTTCTCTTCTAGTACTATTTCAGCACAGCGAAGGACGGCCAGGAACTCCTGACCCTCCCTCTCCTTTGGAGCCATTCGTGTACCAGATTGGAGGAGTGTGCTATTACTTCCTTTCCACGCATCCCTCCTTGGAATGGAGACGCGAGAAGCACTGGTGAAGTTGAAGCGTTTTGTTATTCTGTCCTGTCTCATCTCAACAATCGGCAGTAAGCTGATGTCACTCGGAAGCCTAGTGCGCCTAGTCCCCCGAGTCCATCTTCTTACTCTAACCAGACAACTCTTCGCGTATGCCGCTTTTGCAGTCAAACCCCTCAACGGTAGTCTTTGCAGTCGTTGCAGCGTGTCCTACATCGTTTTAGGTTCTGCCCGTGGCCACCAGAGCACGGCCATATGAAGAAGCTTCTGTTTAAGGGCAGCCAAGTAGAGCGATGCAAGCATTTTAGGCCCTATTCTCCACATAAACCCAAAATTTCTCCTACACATCCAAAAAGTCATGACGAATTTTCTGCATTGCGTCTTCAGGTGCTTTGCCCAGTTCAGTTTCCTATCTAAGACTAATCCCAGATAAATAACTGAGTCTGAAAACATCAGCCTTCCACAACAAAAAACAGGAGCGTCAATTTTCGGCATCTTATAATTGCCTGCCTGAAAAGTATGCTGCCCTTTGTGCAGCGGTAAGGCCAAAAGACATTAGGCTGATCGGTCTAAAATTTTTTGCAGCAGTTTAGCCCTGCTTCCCAGGTTTGAGAATACAGGCCACTCTACTGTCCTTCCATGCCGATGGAACATGTTTTAGAGTGATCCTTCCCCTAAATAACTTCTTCAAGGGAGGGATGATAAATTCCAGGTCTTTTTGTACAAGCACTGGGTAGATGCCATCCGCCCCTAGCGACTTAATGTGGCAGAAGGACCCCACGGCCCATTCCAAATTTTTTTTTTCTACGAACTTTGAGTCGAAATTCCAATCGGCCCTTAACAAGTCATGGCCCCAGTCTTCCTTCTTTAGGTCAGTTTTAATGCGCTGAAAATCCGGGAAGTATCCCGTTTTATACTTCCCATATTATTATCGCATTCACGCTGTGCCGTCGTGAAGATGTTTCAGTTTGAGGGTAATTTGGTTCTATTTCCCCTATTGCACAACGCTCTTGTCTCTTTGCGGAGTTTCTCCACGTGCGTATTCCACAATTCTGCTCCTTCTCTTTCAGCGTCTCCAACTCGTTATTGCTGCGATAGTTTGTGGAAAATTTCACTAGCCTTCCTTTGAGTTCCTTTTTATATGAGTCTACAAGTGTATTTCTAGGGTTTCTGATTAATATAGGAGCATATAGTCAGATCGAGAAACTCACTTCTGTTTTTAATCTGGTATGTGGGAGTATCAACTTGATTCAGAATCTTCATCTCAGTGCCCGCTAGGTATTCGATTCAATCTCTTCGTATGTTATTGATTTTTGTACTCCCCCACACTGTATGGTGAGAGTTCGCATCACAACCCATCAGCAGAGGAATCCTGTTCTTCTGGCAGGGAAATAAGCAGAGGCTATTGCAACCTATAGTCTTTCTCCGCTTTCGCCCATGAGCCTCACCTTAATGATAGTGAGATCCCTCGAGCAGAGCTTAGGGACCAAAATCGAATCCATACCCTTGACAGACATGCATGCTTTTAGAGTTTTTTTCGAGCTTTAAATGGCCTTACACCCTGACAAGCCGCTAATACATTTCCTGTATAACCAGGGTTCTTTCGTTAGGGTAAAGATTCCCGTCACATCCATTGAAAGTCAAAGCCGGGGCATCCCTAGACGCTTCTGGTCTCCCTGAATATCCCATTAGGGTCACCCTGAAGGTTTACCCTCATTTTTTCTCACCGATTTTAGTGGATTGCCCCCTAGGGAGCCTTCCGTTTTTAGCGGTGGGCACGTGACAGGTCTAAATTTTACGAGATTTAAACTAGTGTCCCGAAAACTCGTTAAGAAACCTCCTTTATAACCCCCGCTCGCCCGCATCTACTAAGGGGGACAGGCCGGTGTGTTCAAGGATGTTTTGACCCCTGTGTCATGCAGCCCTCGACACGGCGATCACATCGTGGTTCTGGGAGCATCAGAACTCGCGCCCTCAATATTTCAGGGGGTTTTCCAGTCACCCCTGGAAGGACCGCTCCTTACTTTAGATCCCATCGAACGGAGTGCGTCAGATCCCCAGACTAGTTATAACTGGCGATGCAGCCCCTCTGGTTCACCTATTCCGGATCATACTCCGGTGAGACCAAGTAAGCCCTCTCACCGACTACAAGGTCGCGCGATCCCTAGGGAGAGCAAGTGCCACAATATTCAAGGTTTTTGAACTATAAAATGATATATAGAAGTCCCAATAAACACAGTTAAATTTTTGAACGAATTGAAATCATCGAAAACGATGATGATTCTAAGAAAGAAGGACTTTTACATTCCAAAATTTCACATTTTTGTTTTAGCACCTGTTGGATGCAAGCTCCTAATGTGTCCCCTAAGGGTTTAGATTTTTCTTGTACCTTCTTCCCTATCCTTTATACACCTCCCACATACTTACTTGGTGGTGGGAGGGAAACCTACAGTTTGAGGTAGGTTCCGAACCACCAAGAGCAACAGCATTAGGTACTTAAAGAACCCTTTTCTCTAGAGATACCGGTCTCACGACTCTCCGGACATGAACAACTCCCATGCTAGGGTAGTATTCACCGCATGGGCCACCGAGGCTCTTCCAGAGTGCGCGGCATGAATCAAATCCGCAAGCTGACAGGGTTGGTCCAAAGCCTCTGCTTAAGCCTCCAAATTATCGGTAACTAAATGAAATTATTTACAGATGCTACCGATGTAGGATATCATGCTTATAACTATTACCATATGATAGTACTAATTATCACAAACAAATAACAATGTCAACGGTAAATGCAAATATATGAATGAGGAATATAGGTACATGAATTACAACATTTAACAAAATTGCTCACCACCCGCCTTCACCCAAACTTTAATGAAAAATACCGATAAGTTTAAACATTACGTGGGACTAAATACGAGCAATATTATCAATATAAATGTGCCTATTTCAAAAGTTGGGAACGTGCTGATTTCAAAAGTTCATAAGAGACCTTCAGCGCTTATTTAACTGCCATTTCAGAAATTTTTCACGGCGAAGGAGAATCGATTTTATTTGTAAATAAAAACCTTTTTAAACTATAAAAGGTTTTTTGCTCTTTTGCTAGAGAAGAATAATACACGAAAGTTTCATAACATTTAAATCAAAATTGAACTTTTAAAATTGAAATCTTTTTCAAAATTGCAAGCTTTTTTCATACTACCGCCTGTTAGAGCTGTTTGAATCTAGCCCGTAATAACTGGTCTTGAAGCAGGGCCTACTTTTCATCTAATTGTAGCAAACAAATTACTTGGTCCAGCTGTTACACTGCTTTCAGATTTTGAAATTTGGATGAAACGTCTTGACTACCATATCGGATCCATATTTTTTCTTTATTTTCAGAGAGACCTCATCCTGATTATCTATGCCACATATTTTTTGGCTCTGAAACAAATTGTGACCACAAGACTATACCTATTCCAGAATTTAAAATTTTTTCGGAAATTATCCTTAACAGACTGAGATCATGGACTGAGAGATATTACTTGAAATCGGGATGTACAACTATCTACCTTATCCGCCTAATCAATACGTTAAAATCCCATAGCATTCATAGGCTTGTCCTTTATTTTAAAATTCCAAATAACTGATTTTATGTCAGGATTAGTTACCAAACAGTTAACAATCAATATCCTTATTTGCAACCCCTTCCGATGACTTTGGGACTACTGGTTTCAACTTTCTTAATAAAGGCAATAAAAATCAAAAACCTTCTTAAGCTAGGAATTTGAAAAGGAGACGACCCATTCCTTGAGAATGGGGAAATTTCGAAGAGCGAGAATTTTCTTGCTCAACTTTCATATTAAGAGATACTGTATGTTAAAATTCAGACAACAGATTCACTATTCAGTCTGATTTTTCTGCTAAAGCAACTAACCACAAATTTTTTGAAAGCTGTGCGTTTATCAAAAAGAGACTCTGCGGCAGAAGGACGTTTCCTATTCTGTTTTCTCATTAGTGGAGAATTTTATTTTTCAGCCTTTTAACTTTCTGGATCAAGCACAAAGTTCTAAATTTTAGGCCATAAGAAATAGACAAACCAGACTGGCCAGTTTCAGTTTGAAAAATCATAAACTGTCTATGCTTTTCAATTCTCAGGTAGATGTTGGACCGCAAAATCTTTGAGTTCCTGCAAGGAGAGAATATCTGCATCTAACTAACTCGTATATTTCCCTATAATCTTTGAAATACATGGAAGTCCTATCAAATCCCTTTGATCTTGCAAAATTATTTTTTTTTGAATCTTTAAAAATAACTTAAACAGTTTAAACACCTTTAAATGTTTTTGATGGCTTTATATTCTTGCATATCGTAGAAATCTACAGAAATCCCTTGAAATAAAAACTATTTCATTTTCAAAGGTTCTCTAGAAATTTCTTGAATTTTTTCAAAATGCATTAAAATCTTTGGGATTCGTGAAACTCTATTAAGATAAGAAGAAATCATTTAAAATCCCATTATTATAATTATGCTAAACTCAGTTCTTTAAGGGGATGACTCCCTTTTCGAATTTAGAGAATTCGATTTTTTGTTACATTTTCCAAAAGTATAACATTTTAAAAGGCTTCGAGTGTGAGCACGAACTGCGCATACGTCGAATAAACTAGTTGCTGTGTTTTTGTTAATTTTTGTTAAGATACCTACCTCTTTGGGTCTTAAAACATCGATTCTTTTCTTACACTTTCCATAATTCTAACGATTCAAAAGTAGTCTCTGAAAACTTCATACAGTTTGGAGCATTATTGCTGGTTTTCAACTTTTTGAACTTAAACGCGTTTTTTTCGAAAAAAGGTTTCCCAAGTCGCTGAGTAAGATATCTCAAGAACGGTTTTGCCGATTGCTTTCAAATTTGTATAAGTTCTATCAGGTATAACAATAGTGGGATGGAACGATCGATTTTTTTGTGTGATTTTTTTATAGTCAAAAAAGGACCGCTTTTTTAGCGAAAATTTAATTTTGACCTTAAAAATCCGCAATTTTGTTTTAAATCAATATTCACCTAGTTTCATTCAATCCCAGGCAAAATCTGTCTACGAACGAATGCGGTTGGATTTTTTAATTTTCGAAGAGCCAGACTGGAGCAACTTTAGTCACTGCAAAATCCCTTTTCTTGGGCACGTGGTACACACATGTGGTAATTGAATGTTCAACACATTGGTAACAAAATAAATAATCCTGTCTCCATTAAAAATTGCAGAAAACCGCTCTTTTTGTCACGAAACCGTGAAAATCCTTAGACATCTTTGAAATCCTTGGAGATTCTAAAGAATCCTTAAAGTATTGTAAAACTTTTTAAAATACGTTATATCTTTTGCAATGTTTTACAACGCTAGATTTAAAGCCTTTGAAGATTCAAAAGAATCCTTCAATCTGATCAAACTTCTTAAGATACCTTAAACTTCCTTGAAATTTTCTAAAACGTTAGTAACTCTTTAAAATGTTATTGCATCTCATTTATTTTTTAATTTTCGCTAGAAATCCCTAGTGTTTAAGATCTTTTGAAATATCGCGAATTCTTTTAGATAACTGAAGGTTCTATAAAATTCCCTCAATCTTGTGAAATTATTTTAAATTCCTTGAAAATCTTTATAAATCATAAAAAATCTCTTTAACTTCTTGGGAATCTCGTAAAATAACTTAAAATTGAAAAAAGTCCTTTGAAATTTTATACGTTCATTGCCTGAGGTTTTCTAAAAAATTCGTTGGAATTCCGTAAAATCTTTTGAATTTCTAAGAACCCAATGAAATTTCATTTTATTTTATTTATTTTCCAAAGCTCTCTACAGCTTCTTTAAATTCCTTCCTTCTAAATTATTCAAATTCTTTGAAATCTTTTGTGTTATTTGGAATAGCAACAAAATTCTTGGACATTTATTAAAATTTGGGAAATCTCTTTATTTTGCCTGGAATAATATTAAATATATTAATGTCCAATCGTAAAACCTCACTAAAATAAACAGAAATTATTTTTAACCCTTAAAATACAAATTTAATTAAATTATTTATTAAATTGTACCTAAAAAAACTTAAAATTTCGAAAAATCTTAGAAGTACTGAAAATATTTAATTAAATCCTTTTTATCTTGTAAAGTATCTTTAAAATACAATGAAACACGTTGAAATGTTTGGAATCGCTCGAAATTCCTTAACATTTTATTTTATTACTCTGGAATTTTTTAAATCAGTCTAAGCTCTTTAAGATTACGTACAGCCTTTGAAATAATTAACAATCCTATAAAATCTCTCAAGGGGGGTCATGGAATCATTATAAACAGTTACGAACTGAGAACGCATTGAAGGCAACAACTTTTTTTCTCTTATTTTATGCCGTGATTTACGGCTGCTATGTCGCCGCTCCGAAACATAAAATTCAAACTGTTTTGTTATTCTCACATGAAAATCTCGTCCATAAACTAAATCTAAAATTATTTAAATGTTTTGCAACAAAATGGAGGGCTTTTAAAGAAATTTTGAAATTTTTTTTTATTATTATTGCAAAAAAATAGTAAAACATTTTTTTTGCAAAAACCTTCTAGTTCATGGATTAGATAATTGAATTTTCTTTAAAATGGTGTTTTCTATACGTCCAAAATTAGCTGAGAAATCGCCGGCATAAAGTCGGAAAATTGACGAAAACTGTTTTCGAGAAAAACGCGTTTAAAGTTTGCGGTATATGAAATTACCTGCTCCGAGCGACCTTTACAAAAGTAGCGATAGAAACTATACTGCTTCTTATTTCGCTCTGAAATTTTAACAACATATTTTTGAAATGTTGTTCTTTCGATTTATGTAAAAAAATCAATTTTTTGAGCCATCTATACGAGGATCCCCTCTTAAATCTCGCAAAATTCTGAAAAATGCCTTGAAAGTTTCTAAAAAATAAGTGAGTAGGTCGGGATCTGCTTATTGGGTCAATGTGGCAAGATAAAAAAGCATATGTTTTTAATTAGTTAATTTTAAAATATATTTTGCTCAATGAAAGATACTACTTTTACCCTAAGGTTGGATTACATTTATTACTATTACTATTATATTAAACAAAATAACACATTAACTTTTTGATGTAATTTTCGAGGCTTATCACGTTTTCATCCGTCTTCGAATTAGAAACGAAATTTTATGTATTGTGAATTATTTCTGGTGTGTTTACTGGGTTAATGGCCTGGCTTCTGTTATACCATATTTAGGAAAATCACTTTCTGTAATCGGTACGTGTATACCTTTTTGAATTACTATATACGGATGTCCATTTTTATCACGCATTGCATAAGCACGCACGTTATATTCGCCAAATGCGACCCTCTCTCCATTTATAAATTTGAAAGGTTCAGCTTCTTTTAACATGTCAAATCCCCCTGCATCGGTCTTGTAGAAAACAGGAATTCTGAAACGACGCGTTCCTATATTAGGCTTGCTCCCAGTGCAAACTGAAAAAATTAAAAAACGTTTTTAATGTGAAAAAAACCTTATTGTTTAGTACAGGACCAATACAAAAAATACTTTGAATAATAACTAACTAATAATAATAACTAATATCTATCGATATTTAATATTTTAACTTGACCACACGGCTGTCCTAATTTGATTAGTTCCTATTATTTCTAGCGCGGCGCTAGATGCCCCGTCACTCGCTGTTCATTCTATAAATACTAAAGAGAAAATATTAATTCTAAGATCGTAAAATAATCCTGGCAAAGTAGACTATATTTTAGGTTGAAACTTGCATAAACGATTATGTATGATTTTTAAAATTCATGTTAGAAAACATACTAAATAATTTTAAAAATGAAATTTAAAAAGAATATCCACAATAAAGAATATAAAAAAGGAATGCTATAATTAAAGCGCCGGATCGTATAAGAGCACTCACAATTTTCTCGTGTGAAATCCTAGTCCCCTGGAGGCTTTCGAAAACATTTCTAAATTTTAATTTTTGAATAATATATTTTGATGTAAAACTTGATTCAAAATCTTTTAACCCCTAGAAAAATTGTACTTTTTTTAGTTTTCAAATTAACTAACAAAAACGATCTTTATAAGAAAAGTCAATTTTAATTAATTTTTAACTTCAACTCGTGCTCAGCTCGTCAATTGTTAGTATTTTATAATAAAATTTTAAGGGGTTGTGCTTTAGGGTGCCCTTCAACGAATAGATAAAGTCGATTTTGAAAATATTTGTTAACAAAATGTTATTAATTTAAAAAAAAATGTTTTCAGCAAATAAGACTTTAATATCGTCCAGCCCTTCGTATATTGAGGGAATTTTATGCATTCAAGTACTTCTCGCGACAAAAATATAAAGAAAGGTATGATACAGTTTTTTGGAAAGTTTCAGAGCAGAATATTCAATTGTTTTGTAGCTATATTGACTTTACTTTTATATATCGCCTTATTTTTCGAGCGTATTAGAAGCTCTGTGGCGTACACACGCACAACACGAAGTGTCTCATCAATCTTTGGCTTAAACATTTGATAAAACCTAAATATTTTACAGAATTCAAATTTGATAAGTTAGGTTTACTAAATATTATTCCACTTTATTCAATTTTGAATGTATTTTTTCGCTTGTAGGTTTTGTTTTAATTGTAGGATACTCAAATGTAAATAGTTTTTTCATTTTTTTATTGTAGCTGGTTAGCGACCTTGAATATTCCTACTGTAAACAAACCAATGCACACGTTCTTTGAACTTTGTCTAAAAATATTTTAAAATAAAAGCAGAATAGTTTGTCTATAACTATGTTCTAAACAGTGCACATTTAAGCTCAATAAATTTCAATATCTTTTGTATTGAATAATAATTAATCTAGTCTACACGTAGAAAGACAAAAAGAGACGAGAGCACATGGACGGAAAATGTATGAAAAATTAATAAAAATAAAGTATAACTTTGAATAATCTGTAAATTCAAACAATGAATGTTTTATGGACCTATCCATTCCAAATTATAAAAAAATAGTAACAAAAATTGTATTTTATTAATTTTGCACGAAATAAATTTTTGTGATATTATATTAATATTGTTCATTGATTACATTTTTAAGACATAAAGTCATTTTATAAAATTAAATGAAATTGATTAATATTAAGTAAACTTAATTTTAAAAATTATTATTTAATAAAAGATTTAGGTTTTATTAAATTTATAAGCCATATATTAGCGAGACACTTCGAGCTGTGCGGTTGTATCCCACGCAGCCTTTGATACGCTCGAAAACTCGGGCATTATATTAAACTAAACTTAATGTAGCTTTAGAATTATTTAATATTCTGGTATGAAACTTACTAAAAAACTGTATTATACCTTCCTTCACATTTTTGTCGCTAGAAGTACTTGCCTGCTCAAATTTTCCTCGATAGACGAAGGGCTTGAAGATATCAAAGTCTGATTTGCTGCGAACAGCAGAAAGAAAATAATTAACATTTTGTAAACAAATATTTTTGAAATAGACTTTCTCTATCAGTTTAAGGACACCCTAAAGGACAACTCCTTATAGTTTTGCTGCAAAAGTCCAACAATTGACGAAGTGAGCACGAGTTAAAGAACAAAATAAACTAAAATTGTCTTTTCTAAAAAAAGACCGTTTTTAGTTAACTTAAAAACTAAAAAAGCTACAACTTCACTAGCAGCTTTTTCTTCTGGTAATCGCTGTTCCACGTCGGCTGTTGGTTCTCTGATGTTTGGTCAAGGAAAAATTTTAGTACCGTGTATTTTCAACTCGGTACCATTTTGATTGACCCAATAAACATTTCCTGCAATTTTTGCTGTAATCACATGTGGACCAGTTTTACGTGGGGCGAAACCGGCATAAAAATGACTTGCCTTGTTCGATTAAAAATTATCTTTGATATACACCCGGTCTCTTGGTTAATAACGACGAACCAGAGGGTTAGTTTTGTAATTTTCCTCATAGGTAGCTTGATTTTGACGCACTCGGTTCTCTCTTTCTAATCGCTGTTCTGTTGGCTGATGCTACCTTGGTTGAATCACCAGTCGCCAGGCCTGTGTAGAATCCATCCTAGTAACAGGTGGCTTAGAATTGTCCAGTGGCAGCATTTTGACGTCGACGTAAGCTGAATAGGATTTCTGGTATATTTTTGTCTTATGTTCGGTGGTTTTCGGCGTCCACTCATAAACAAATTCCTTTCTTAATTTCTTGATTTCTTCTTTGGGTGGAGTTTGCCCTAAGATGATATATCGGCGTAGCCTAGAGATCGCAGTCCCAGCGCTGGCAAGCGTTCAGCCAATGGCGACTCGTAAACTGCTTGCCGTTGTCGCTGAGTATCTGCCTGGGGTATTCCGATCGTGGAAAAACTTCTCTTTCGAGGATTGCTGTGATTGTGGGGGCTTTTGAAGACGCGATAAGGAATTTTTCGACCCTTCGTTACAAGTAATAGCAATCCTTTTCCGGTTGTTGATCGGGGGTATGTCCCCATTAGGTCTAGGGCTACCGTTTCCCACGCAGAGGTGGCAGCACGTGGTCTTTTTGCATCTGTTTTGGCGGTGCGAACCGGTTTGCTACATCTACAGAGATGGCAACTACTGACATAATTTCTCACGCTTCGCTGCATGCCCGGTCAGTAATAATGATTGTGTATGGCTTGTAGCGTTCCATCGATTGCTGGGTGTCCGGTGAGAAGATCGTCTCGGAATTCCCAGAGAACACGTTCTTCTATACTTGCTGGTACGCGCAATACCCACGTTCCTTTTTCGGGGTGCTTTTGCCAAAATCCCAGGTAGTCTAGTTTGTGATGTTGCGCATAACGTTCCTCACAAATGGTGCGTTGCGGTTGGCCATTGAGTTAATGCCAGCGTTCAACCTCCCGCCCAACTGTGGCGTCGAGCTGTTGTGCACTTATGACGTCATCCAATACTCTAATGGCGTTGATCACGGGACGGTTGGCCGAAGAGAGAAAAAGACCATGGTTTCTGCTTGGTGACAGCATGCAGTGTAGATTCGGCTCACCAGGCGTCGGTGCATGTGGTGCAGGGTGACGGGATAATGCATCTGCCAGCTCATTATTTTTTTCGGCGCAGTGCTCGACGGTAAATAAAAGTCCGCTAAGAAATCGGGACTACCGAGTGAGTTTCGATTTTTCATATTTCATCCTATTAAGCCAGGTCAAAGCTGTGCTGTCAGTGCAAAGTGTGAACGGGCTATCCTCCAGATATGGGTAAAAGTGTCCAATATCCCAGATCACCGCGAGACACTCTTGCTCGTTGCAATGATATTTCGCTTCAGTTTGGCTAAATTTGGCACTAGAATAGGAAATTATGCACTTGCGTTTTTGTCCATCTTCCTGCAGAAGTGCAGCACCTATTCCCTTGGCGCTAGCGCCAGTTTTTAGAATGATTAGCAATTTTGGATTGGGTCGACTAAGCTTAAGGTGTCTGTCCGCCAGGGTTTGTACGTTCCCAAATGCTTCTTGTGCCATCGGATTTTATTTATAGGGTTTGGTAGTACATAATAAATCCGTAAAGGGAGTGGCCACTGTTGCAAAGCTTGGTAGGTATTCACGTATCCAATTACAGATTCCTAAAAAGCTGCAGTTTCTATGTTCTATGTCGAGATCGATTATTCCACGAAGTTTGAGTGTGACCCCGTCTGCGATCAGGTCAGCTTCGAGCGGGCCTAGCCGAATCCTGCGTAGCAGTAATCGGATGAGAACACGGCTTTCAGTGGCGCTATAAGATGAGCAACATATGTCCACAGGTTGGGTAGGTTGTTTTGATTTATGCGAGCAGCGGTTATTGCGGGTTATTGCTGGCCGGTCCTTATGAGTCCACGGGCCTTCTCCAGTGGCGTCCCGGACAATAGTGGTAGCGTGGCCACAGGCAGGTGGCACGCTAGTCGCTGGGTCTGCCATCTTTGTTCTTTCATCGTTGCTGTTTCGTCGCTGATTGCATTCAGCCTCGTCAGCTTCCGCTTATGTAGCGTGGTACATCAGATCCCTAAAAAACACAATTCTGACTACGTCGGCCTCCGTGCTCTGTGGTAGGATGTGCTTCTCCAGCAAGTATTTTTTTCTCTAAAAAGATCGCGGTGGAGTCTTTTTCTCCTTGTTTTGTGAAGAATTGGGAGATTCAGAGGTTATTTTTGACCGCCTAGTTGGCCAACATTTTAAGGTGTTACCTGATAATGATCTATCGGCAATTCGTGTCCAATGATTAGTTTCCGAGTCAATTTGCTCGAAATAGGTCTTACATTCTTGTAGAAAACCTTCGGGATCATCGTGGATAAGTCCGGAAAATTGTGTAGATTGCTATTGGAGAAAATGTGAGGGCCTCTTGGTTTGTGTTGTTGAACGCAGCTATGTTAGTTGTATGAGCGATAGTTAACGATTTTGTATATTACCCAGGGTGAGGAGTATTGAAGCAGAATACTTGATTGCTGTATTAGTTGTTTCCATTAATGAGCTGTCTTGTAACTCCTCCTCTGAGTTAGTGTTTTTCTCGTTCATGCTTGTGGTTGTATTTTAATTAAGCGCCACCGGATTTTCTGCGCCACTTCCGGAGGTGAGAAGTGGGTTGTTGCGTGTAGATATGGTCCTTTCCACAACTTGTTTATTTTTAGGGGAATGTGGAACCATATCTTATTATTTTGCTTGCTAGCTACTTCAAGGTCGTGGATTTGTGATATCGATCACAGGAAAACTAAGTTTTCAAGCCCTACGTTTTGGGTGCCTTTTGATATGGTCATTAATATCCTCCCTTTTTGGGTGGCGAGGTAATTATAGCCAATGATAAGGAAATAATCGGGGATTTCTATTAGAGCTAAAATTAAAAATTGTGCAAAAGTAATTCATGGAATTAATGGAATTCAAAGAAATCGCGGAATTTTAAGAAATCAGCAGGATTCAGCTATTTGCAGGGGCTCCCACCGAAGGCTTCGGGTTCCAGCATGCCCTCTCGGCCATCCCCATTCCTACCTTCGCTCTCGGACCTTGAGTGCTCTCCTGCGGTAAGAGTAGGTACACCTCAGTATGAATGTAGCTTCTTAACCGAACACAAGATAATAAAGAATTTTTAAATGTAAAAATACCTTCTATCAATTATTCCAAGACCTCCAATCAGCACTGGTTCATCAATTCGGATACTTCACGCGATGCCTACACATAAGTTTGCTGCATTATAGATTACGACTCCTTTGTTCTTTTGACGACTACGGCATACCCGAACCTGAAGCCAAGAGCCCACGCAGCAGACGCGCTCGACGTCGTGTCCCTGGCCATTCGTCTTCTAACTACAACCGGTCGTCGCCATGGACCTAGCCACTGGACAACGGAGTAAGTACAACAAGAGTCGGTATTAAATCCTCGATATCAGAGCTGTAGCTTTAATCGCGAGCATTCTGACCCTGTGACGTCTTGCGCGTCAATCTGTAGCGGCATTGCGGTATTGCGCGCCACTTTTTGAGCTGTGGTTCAAGTCGCGTGCGGGATAACCTGCAGGGACTCAGTGGGCACTGGGTTAGGTGGTACAGCACCGCAGTCAACTCGCCTACGTCGGCCTCCAACGGCCCTGCCTCCTGACAACGAACCGTTGCCGTAATGGTCCAAAGGCTCATCATCGGGTTAAAATTAGTGTAGCTTGAGCGTCAGGATGGCCCGTAGACTCGAACCGTCAGGGGATCGCCTCCACCTCTAGTACACGTCTCTATACCGCTCGCTTAGTTTTGAAGCCTACGAACTACCGCCGGGGTAGGAGATTGCTACCAAGGACTCCAGGTTGTTCATCCAATGTTTGAGACACCTGGGAAAGTGGACATCGTTCTCGGTGCCAACTTCTATGACCGTCTTTATCTCTCTAGCACCCTAAGCAGCTTATTCGCACAACAGACGGTCTTCGGGTGGATACTCGCAGGCCCTCTACCAGTAAACAGGTGAACAATAGCGACGAACTTATCACACTCTCCAAGCTGGCGGCCTCGTCCCTGAGACAACGGCCGACATGGCTTTAATTCTCAACTGACGGCCCGGTCAATCAGCTGGGGATGGCTTGAGATCTGGCGCAGGACTGCTTTCGATCCTCTGCTCCGCCTGCACATAGCGAGGGCAAACTCACAAAAAGAACGATCTTCGCCGAGCTAGGTCAAATCTTTGGTGAACGCCAAAATGCTGATCTAAGATACGTGGCAAGCAAGTGGCTCTCGTTCCAGGAGGCGATGAAGGAGGCAGATAATGTTATCCTCCCACGCTGGATTCGACAGCACAAATCACGCAGCATCGAGCTGCACACCTTCGCGGACGTGAGCCGTGGGTACTACACTACAGCACTTTACTCCAGAACCAACAATTACGACAGAGGAAACGCTACGATCCGCCTACAGTCAACAAATGCTAAGTTGTTATCTATCAGAAGCTTCCTACCGCCGAAGAGGGGCGCTACATGCATGAAGATCCCCCGATATGACCTCAGAACCACCTTCCTGGCGGACAAGCTTCGGTGCTCGAACGGAAAACAACTTCACCTAGAGCTCCACAATATTTTGAGTCTTTCGGAAGGATTTGATTCACGGAAACGGATTATTTAATTTTTGACGCACAGAAATGATAAGAAATATATTTAAAAAAATTAATTCAAGATATTAGTCTTCTTGTAGAAGTTCCTTGAATTTATTTTTTAAACATAAATTTTTTATTATTTATTCTAAGAGCCTGTATAGCGATTCCGGTATCGAATGCTATCAAGGCAGCATTTAGATGTTTTAAAAATTCCTTGGTACCTCTTTGTAAATTCCTTGAGTTCTTTGAATTCCTTACATGCTTCAAATTCCTTTAATTCTTTGAATTCCTTGAATTCATGAAATTACTTGAACTTTTCGAATTCGTTTAATTCTTCGTATTTATTAAATTCTTTTAATTCTTCTCCAATTCTTTTAATTGCTTAAATTCTTTGAAATAATTGAGTCCCTTCATTTTATGTATTAATTACAATATGGATTGCATATTTAAGAAGAAATACTATTCAACATCTAATTGAAACTTAGTTTAAATTTTGCTCGCAATTTAAAATTATAAAATTTAAATTTTTTATTTCAAAAACTAATAAATTATAATTTATCATTTTAATTATTTATTTATTATCATTATTATTTATTAATAATTATTTATTAATTGTCCCATAATTCCATCATTTAGCTAAAAATTTATGCTCATATTTTGCATACTTAAGGCGTTTCGCTAAAAGTCATTTCATGTCCTTCACAATTAATTTTTTAATTAAAAATTGAATTATACCATTTAAAGTTAAAAATTTAAGTACTTTGCTTATAAATGTATCCTTCTTATTAAAAAATTTATCTATTTCGGAAAAAATGTTATCTTTTTTGTTAACAATGCAAATTTTTGGTTAAAAATGAATATATTTTGGTTATATCTTCAACGAGTTTGTTTTAAATTCATATTATTTGGTTAAAGTCAACTTTTTATTATTTTAATAAAAATTTTTTTAGTTTAAAATATTAACACATACTTTTTGGCGTCGAAGTTTTATCATTTTAGTAAAAAATTGATTACTTGGTTAAATGCTTTTGTTAAAAATTAATTTAATTCTACTCAACCCTTAAAGTGCATTGGGGCTGTTGGGCACTAAACAAAATCAAACACTTAGAAGACGTACAAAATCTAACAAAATGTAGGGACGCGGTACAAGCGTTCGTAGTGCTCGATTATAGCAATACAATACTTATGTATCGAGCGGTCCATACCACATGTCGGAACTGTAGAGAGCTACATGACCAAGCTCGACATAATAAGCTGGTAATAAGCGACCCCCAGAATTTTGTTGAATTAACATTTTATTACAATATTTACTTATTTACCTGTGATATTTTTTTCTGTGTGATTGATCTATTTAAATATCATATTTATCGAAAAATTTCGGTTTTCCAGTTTAGGGAGTCTGACACCTATATCTCGCTTTTTCTTATCAGGCATCTAGTTCTCTGGATCTGAACACTACAAACATCCTAATCTATACCATTTTCATTGTTATTTTTCCACTTATTCTTGTATTTTGATAATTTTTTGGTTCTTATCAATTCGTTGTTACCGATTTTTACACGTTTACTATTTATTATGTATCCGCAATTTTTACACAACTTTCATACAAGGTTTTTTAAGATTTATTCTAGAATTGGCATAGGATTTCGACGTTCTCGTCGTGAGAAACAGTGATTTGCTCGTAACATTTTAAGTCAACCACTGTGGGGCTTATCGACATATTCCCAATTTCTGCTTTGATTTTTTTTTACAAAACTTTTTTCTTACGGTATAAAACCCTCCGTGACAGCTCCCACGAGCGAACCGATCCAGCCGGGTCTTCGGAGCAAGACAATCTAAAGCAAATCGTCGCGAAGCTAGCCAATTTTCATGTAAATCGTGTCGATTCTAACACCTACCCTAAAGTTCCCAAATTTTATAAACAGGACACATCCTGCTCGTTTCTTATAGTAGAAGCATCTTTTTTGCAGACTCGAATTACAAATGAGCAAACTAAAGTGCATGCACTTATTTATAGCGCAGTTGGAGCCTAACGTGGTAGCAAACATTAAAGACACAATTGAACAATAGCCCGCGAACCTGTATACGGCCATAATAAAAAGACCTTTAGACACGTAGTCAATTCCTAGTGAGGCTAGGCTTTGGCAACTCCTCAATGGGAGACCTAAAAACTCTCGCAAATTTGGCCGATAAGGTCTGCGAAGCTTCCAATTCTTCCGGATCGCAAAATTTCGCGGTAGCCTCTTCAAATTTTGGCACTACTACCACACCTAATGCGGGAGCGGCGGATGTCTTCCAGACACCTATCGATTCTTTAGTCACCGTTGTCAGCCAATTGGCAAAAAAAGTGGAGACACTCACTATAAAATTTAGTGGAACATAAAGTTAACGCGGTCTTCAGCCGAATAGATATAACTCTCGCAACCCCCGCGGAAATTGCTGCTCGCGAAAACGAAGTAAATTTAACGATTAAAACAAGAGCAATCTCTGCTACTATCATTTCACTTATCGAAAAGCTGCTCATAAATGCGTCAAACCATGTGCTTGAAAGAGTCAAGAGACAACATAGGAAAACTAGACACACCTTGTCGAGTGGAGACTCTTGACGTAGGTCATAGCAAATCTAAACATCTCCGTATCCGTGACCGCGACTCACGAGTCAGTTCCTTTGGTGAGAAGCGTGCAACACTAAACCTGGATTTGCGTCGCCAAATGTCCTGGAATTTGTGTGTGGCTTCAGTTTCATACCTGATAATTGGAGCAGACCTGTTGGCCAATTTCTGTCTCGTTCAGTTTCTTCACGAATCTGGAATTGTCGATACAAAAGACTGGTCTACGTGTAAAGTGTTTCCTGAAATTCACCACTATCTTCGGTTATAAAGTGGTAAATAATCCGTCCCAATTTACTAAAATTCTTGCGGAATTTTCGGAATTCATCTCTTTATCTTAAAACTCGAGTAAAGCGCTTCACGATAATGTCCAACATCATATCCCGACTAATAGTGTTTCGATAGCAGATAGAGCAGGGCAACTGCCTCCTGACGAGCTCGCCGCGGCAAAAATCATTTTTGAACAGCACGTAGAAGACGGTGTTTATAGACCTTCTAGTTGCCCATTCGCTACTCCGATCCATATGGTTCGTAAGAAAAATAACGAATGGCGTATCTGTGGCGATTATCGCAGGCTAAATGCCGCTAAAGTGCCTAACAGGTACCCTGTATCTCACTTGCATGGTTTTGCGGCAATACTTTGCAGCAAGAAGGTATTCTTTAAATTAGACCTTTATATGGCGTATCACGAAATCCCCATCGTCCCAAATGATTACTTTTACTTTGTGTTCACTTGCATAGACGATATTCTTATCGCCTCTGCAAACCCTGCAGAACATGAGAATTAACTAAAACTAGTTTTCCGACAACTTAAAGAATACTCAATTCGCTTAAATATCAGCAAACGTTAGTTCGGGCAATCAGAGCTCGAGTTTCTTCGCTACCTTATTCTTTGCGACAGTTGTGCGCCTACGCCTGAAAAGGTTCAGGCTATTACTAATTTTACAAAGCCAAAAACTGTCGCCGAACCTGGCTGATTTCTGGGGATGGTAAATTTTTAACGTCGCAGTATTCCACACGCTGCTGAAAAACAAGCTCCCCTAAACAACTTTATGTGCAACTCCCGCAAAAATGACTTCTCGCTCATCCTTTCTATGAGGCTGCGACCCGTCTCGTTACGGAAGCTTCTGATTACGGTATGGGAGCCTCCCTCAAACAAAAATTTGATGGGGCATGGAAACCGCTAGCCTTTTTTCCAGAAAATTTTCGGCAGCAGAACTGAATTATAGCGCCTATGATAGGCGTATTTTAGTCATAAAAGTGCGGGTTGACCGATAAATATATGTATGTCCGATAAAAGGTTGGTGGGAAAACAACCCAATTTCAAGTTCCACCATCGTCAATAACCAATAAAATTACCCTGATAAAAAATGCCTTATTTGTACTCCTTGTAGCAAGATGGGATAAGCGAAGGGTTTGAAATAAAATTAAAATAAATTGGTATAAGACCAATGCGGAAATAGAAAAAATGTGTAGATAGAATTGAAAAAATAAATTAAGGAATAAATACGAAAGTTAAAAAAGGAAGCGGCGTCCGTAACAGAAATTGGCGCTTGAAAATAGAAACCAGTGACGTAACTCAAACACCCCCAAGCGTTCCCGCCCTCAGTAGATATTCTTGCTCCGTGGTCAGGCCACGCGCAACCTCATAGTAGTAAAAACAAAGACGCTCACTTGAGTCAACGTACCAGTTTGTAATCAGACACAACAACCCTGGGGCTATTCGGTGAAAATAGAAAAGAGAAAAAAAAATCGAATGCATTTAAGATCACGTAAAATCTTTCTTAACGTTATTTTTTCCGATTAAAACAAACACTGCGTCTTATCAAAAAATAAGTAGGAAAAAATTTATCAGCCTTGTTTGGTGAATAAATTTGGCATATTTATTTTTGTTCGTATCGTGTAAAATTTTTTCGAAATAAAAGAAAATTTTTATATTATTTTTATAAGTAAAACAAATACTACGCATCTCATAAAAAATAATTAACAAAACATCTTTCGATTTTTTCTGGGTAAACAATTTTCTTCAATTAAATTTTCAGTATTTTGCATATTTTAACTCATTTTATTTTTTAAAAAGCATTTTCAATTGATTAAAGGAGAATCCTCGTAAAAATCCTTTTTTTTCTAAATCAGGGAGTTTTAAAACTCGGAGATTGAATAAAAACCGACGGTGTAAAATTTACATGAAGCTAATATCTTCGCATTATGATGAGAAGTGCATAGATTTAAAAAAGCAATTCTGTTCATCAAGGGTTTTCATTTATAAAAATTGTTATTAACAGTGAAGCACTGATATCTTTTTAAGAATAAACAATGTTAATAATGGAGAGAATAGGTGTTGCAACAGTGTCAGGGAAAAATCTGAAAATAATTGACCTAAATGTGCAAATGTGTCTATTTTGTTAATAAATCGTTTGTCTGCAACACTGCAAACTGCAAACGATCTTACGAAAAAAGTACACTACAAGAAATAATTTAATTTTTGCGCAGAAGTGATAAAAATGGTTTCTTACCATTTTTCTGTTAATAAGTAATGAAGCTGTTGATACTGAAAATTTTAAAAATAAAAACTGAACAGGTTTTGAAAAAATAAACAAGATATTCGTAATCAGGGGACTTTTTAAACCTTTTATACAAAAGATATTTTCGAGATCTCTTATACCATACATAACTGTGTCTGGACTGATAATAAATATTTGTAACAGTTAAGTCAAGATAATTGGATTCATAATGGTTTTATGACAAATTATTTTATAACAATTCATAACCCTTTATGAGGTTAATCAATAATGATTTATGCTTTAGTTTTTTCTAGAGTCAAAAGCCAATTTTTGAATAAAGTTAATATCTGGATTCTGATTTAATATTATGTTAATTAATACTTACGTTTTATCAAAATTTCTCGGACTATAAGTGAATGGATCTTCAATATTTTACACTTGTATATATACTATTTTCCCATTTGTTTCAAAAATTCTTGTTTACGTGTAGATAGCGGAAGAAGCCTTGGCCAGAAAATAAAGAATTCTTAATTATGTGTGTCATTACGACAAAGACACAGAATGATTGAACAAATTATTTAACACGTGGATACTATGTGACTTTTTCCGTTAAATCAGTTTAACCATAAGTAGGACATTAAAAAAAATATAATTTAAACAGTCGGAGTTTTGGTAGAGATGAATTGGGAACAACAATGATACTTGTGTTGAACATTATTTTCGAAGCATGACAAGAGATTCTTGCCCAAGGATTTTCTGTTCTGAGTCGTCGTAAACTGTGTCAATGAACAAATAGTGTTGCATATAAAAAAAGAGTAGCATATGCTTGCTGTTTGAATAAAGATTCCAGAAAACAGATTTTTTTATCAAACCGGATTTCTAGCAAAGCTTTAATTTTTGTTTCAACAATTATTGAAAAGTCGAATTATTTTTTTTGTAAAATCGTCTTTTAAGTCAATTATCTTAGCACAATATTAACTTCATTTATATATATATATATATATATATATATGTATATATATATATATATATATATATATATATGTTTCAATATGCTTTAAAAGAAAAAAAAGAATGGTTCCTCATTTTATGAATATTTTTAAATGATTCAATTTATGACCAATATTTTGTTACTTTTGTTATTTTGTCCTTTCTTCCTTTTGTCTACAACAAACTGACAAGCCGTTAAATGGTAACATTTTCAATAACATTTGTATGTTCTTTAAATATTTTTTCAGTAATTCTATACAACATTAGGTATATATAAGTAATGCATTCAGAGAGGAATGGATTATAGTTTAAATAACTAATTTTACCGCTGTATTTCTTTATATATTTTTTAACACAAGATAAAATTATAAAGAAATGTTTCGCAACTTATCTTAGAAATCTAATTCAAATTATTTTTAAATACAAAATTTTTATATGTGTAAAGAAAGATCAGGACGTGGACTACTTTGAATAGCAAATATTAGATCCGTCTACCTGTGCGGTAGGCTGGCGTTGCGTGACTCGTATTTTTGTAGCTGTAAGATAAAACAAACTTTATGCAATGTAAATTGTGAAGTAATTGCGACCTTAGCTCCATTACACTAGACATCAATTTTCCGGCTCTTTGTCTAATTTTAAGCCACTAAATTTTGTTTGAGACAATATTGCATTGAATATAATTGGTTTTATCTTTATATGTTACTTTAAATATATACTTACTTTAATCTGGAATGGTACAGGTCAACAAGTAAAGATTGGAGACTTGCAAGAGGACAAGAAATTTTATATTCCAACTACTTTAAACTATCAGATGACAAAGATGATAACTTTTCGTATTATTTCGTATGAATTCTATTCGAGGAAATTTTTGACACTTATCAATTATATTAAATTAATAGATTTCAAATTCGTCCCAAAGAGCTAGAGTATCCACGATTTTTTTTAAGTCATTGGAACAAAGCCCATTCTTTTTTTAATGAAACAATGTTGGTGTTGGGAATTGAAATTAGGTTTAAGTAATTTTTTTTATTCAATCTCTAAATTAAAAAACTGACTTTTATAAATCTGTAAAATTAGTAGTAATATTTCGCACATGCCGAAAAAAGTCATGTTAAGGATCAAGAAATAATGTATTTATTCCATTAATGTTTAAACGTAATTATTAATTCTTAATTAAATAAAAGTTTTGTTAAATATACTATCTGAATAGAAATTAGTGCAATTTCACAAATCAGTAGTAAAACTCTACTAATGAAATTAAAGAAAAATTTTCACGAAACAATGTTTCGTGAAAATATATGAATATACTCAGGCCTGTATATATTAATATTAATTGAAAGAAACTTATAAAAATGTAAAAACTGATAAATCCAAGTGTTTAATTGAAGATGATTTTGTAACATTTTTTTCCTTCATTAAAGCAATATGAAGGTAACATTATATTTTATATATTTATATTAAGGTTGCCCTTATTATTTACTTTTTATATTTCTCTTCTCTCACTCCAGGTTTGTTCAAATTTCCTAAAAAAAATCTCAAAATTATAGCGAAATCAGTTACTATTTATGATTGCCGCGAAGACCATGAAGTTTTCTATTGATTTCACATAGTAAAGAGTCAGGTTTTTGTAAATCTAATATTTAAAGGCGGCAATGTTATAAATACTTCTGTGTTTCAGGATATTGTTCAGTATTCGTTAGAGAATAAGAATCCATCATAAATTTTGAGGTTGATTAATTTTAAGGCACTCTTATGGGTCCCCAAAGAAAACCCCATAAATTAAAAATTTGAATTCTACGTTATATTTTGGTTGATTCTCACTTTTAAAAAATTAAAAAAAAATAATTAATCGGTAACTTAAGAATGCTCACTGATTTTTTAACTAAAATTCAACTGTTTAAAGGATTTTAATTTGTTTAGATATTTTTTTTCAGTTAACTCCCGAACTGAACGTATTTTCTAGACCTAATAAGTTATTTAATCATTGATAACAATAAAATAATTTGTTTGAGTAATTTTACAATTATTTAAATAATACGGTAACATATATATTTCCCCTAAAAACATGCAGAAGAAACTGTTTATGTCATTAAATTTTCGACAAATTTTGATAATTTTAAGTATTAATTTATCTTTTAGGAATACTCGTAGATGTTTAAACCAATATATATTTTTTAACAATTTTAATTCGCTTAAAAATTTAAGGGTATTCTTTACAAGTAAAGCAGAAACTAAAAATACTTTAATCTTTCGAAAAATAGCAAAAATAATATATGCAAACAAAAAATTTGTTTAACATATACTTTTAATCATAATAAACAAATTAGTACTTAAAAATATTTAAATTTGTTTAAAATTTATTGAGATAAAATGTTCTCCGGTTTTTATTTATCTTATTGTTATCATTGATTAAATAACTCATTAAGTCAAGAAAACACGTTCATTTCGCGAGTTACCTAAAAAACAAATATTTAAACAAATTAAACTTGTTTAAGCAATTAAATACTAGTTAAAAATGACTGGGTATTTTTAAATTGCCGATTAATGATTATTTGGGATGATTCTTTGGGACACATAAGAGAGGGCTAAAATTACACAGGCCGACTAAGAAAAAAACCTAGAAAGTCGACCATACCTACCCAAAGGTTTTTGGTGCGCTGAATCCAAGTCTGGCCTCAGAAATGTTCCATCACCCTAGGTTTTCGAGAAATCCTAACCTAAAAGTGCAAAAATATCTTTATTTTTGAGGGAGATATAATTCATTGAAGTTTATTACTTTGTGATCCTGCAATTTGAAGTACTAAAAGTGGGCACTTTGGGAAATTGAAATAATTTACTGGAAAATAATTTAATTTGATTTTAATAGTAAAAATATAGACTTGGAATTAATCTCAGTTAGGATCTACCCTAAAAACCACCCCTAGTTAGGGGTTAAAAAATAAAAAAAATTTTATCTCTTCTTCTTATGAAATTTTTCACCTTTATTATGGATGTGTACACCTGAGTCACAGAGAGTGTCTGTAGAAATTATCGAATTATTTCATCCCCCCAAGCACCCCTTACTCAAAGGTTGAAAATATGAAATATCAGTATCGCGGCTTTTATTGAAATTATATAACTACGTTAAAAAAGTGTCATTTTGTGGGTCTCAGAACGTATAAATAAGGGTTTCTGATCCTCATTAGTGCACGAAATACCCCTAAAAGAGGGGTCGCAAAATTGAAAAATTTTTATCTGCATTCCTTATGGAATTCTTCAACTGTTTTTGAGATATATCAACTAGTAGGACTTGATATACTCGTAAAAAAATAACTGTCTCGTTTCAAGCCCCGAAGCTACCCTAAATTAAAGGTTAATGAATCCATTTTAATAGTTTCTGAGTTAAGGGTTGATAAATTGAAATATTTACATTTCGCCTTGTTATAAAAATTAAACGATCTTAAACTCTATAAATTTTACAATTTTTCAACCCCTATTTTAGGGGTTTTTATATGCAAATAAGGATCAGGAACCCTTATTTATACTTTATGTGGCCCATAGAACGAGACTTTCTTAACGAAGTTGTGTAATTTCAAGAAAAGCCGAGATCTTAATATTTCAAATCTTCAACCCTCGATTAAGGGGTGTTACGGGGGTTGAAATAATTTAGTGACTTTCACAGACACTCTTTGTGACCTCCAGGTCTTTACTTACAGGATACAGGTGAAAAGTTTCATAAGCACCAGTGATAAAAATATTTTTATCTTTCAAACCCTAATTAGGGGTAGTTTTGAAGGTAGAGCCCAACTGAGAATAATGCTAAGCCTGTATTTTTACTATTAAAATCTAATTATATCATTTTCCAGTACATTATTTCGATTTCCCAAAGTGCCCACTTTTAGTACTTTAAATTGCAGGATCATTAAGTAATAAACTTCAATGAATGATATCTCCGTCAAAAATCAAGATATCATGAAAAAGAAAATAGGAGTTTAGATGCAAGAGTAATAATTTTTAATTTTGTCATTGGTTTTTAGAAAAAAAATTTATTCACGTTGAGAAAAATTCTCAAATATAGCGAAAAACCATGTTTTTCGTACTTTTAGGGTAAGATATCTCGGAAAACTAGCGAGATGGAACATTTCTGAGGCCAGATTTGGATTCAGTGCACCAAAAACCTTTGGGTAGATACGGTCGTCTTTCTAGGTTTTTCCGGTTTTTGAATTTTGTCGGCCTTTGTTATTCAACCTCAAAATTTATAATTGAATAAGTATTTTTTTGGCAATTGAACCTTTTGGATTAGGAGATTTGAAAAAAAATCCAAAAATTGTATATAAGAACACCTGATCAATTTCACTTTACTCAATTCACTTTTCAAATAATCTCTTTCCAGCTTTAATGTACCTATAGGAATTTGGTGATTGACAATATTATTTCAACCAAATTAAAAAAATTAAGGTTATCCTGAAGAAGTAGAGTCAGGGTAGGGATTTACATTTTTTCCGAATGATTTTAAAGCAGCCCTTAAAATAAATTAAATGATTTCTTCCGTTAGCAAATATGTTACAAATTTATTGCAAAGTCATTTTGACATTAACATTGTTATCAAAAAATCACGAGTGATTTTGAATTTTGGGAAATGTCGACATCCTTGCTTCAATCTTCCTGCAATGATGTGTGCCCACATCAATTGTAAATTAATATCCGAATAAAATCGTTTCTCTAGATTCTAGTTGTTTGGAAATTTGAATTTCCTTGCTTAAATCTTTAAAGGATATTAATATGACCCTCGAAATGATTGCAAATAATTTTCCGGCTAGAATATGTTTTCCACGTTTCTGTTGAATTGATTTCCGATTCCAATACTAAAGTAGAAATATTCTGGAGATTTTTTTTTTTATTTTACGAAGGTGTCGGAAATTAATACACAATAATACGTGGGAAAGATACCTTATCAGCGAAAATGTTTAAATTTGTTTGAAGTGTTGTTTCAACATCCTTTAGAGATTCAAGCATCACCGAAGACCAAAAATACGGGAAAGTGTTTAAAGATAGTGCAGTGGTCGCAAATCGATTTAAAATAAACGCCCGAAAAGTAATATAGTAGAAAAAGTGTTTACAATTTATCCAGGGGTTGTTTTAACAGTATTTAAGAATTCAAACAAAAAAACCGACACTGCCCAAAAAACAAAATCACGGATAATTTCTTAGTTATACTATTGGGGTCGAAGACGAATTCAACAGAAACGTGGAAAAAATATTCCAGGTGCAAAAATTTTTGAAACTATTTTAAGGGTTATTTCAACATCCCTTAGAGATTCATGTAAGAAAATTTACGAAATCGACATTACTTAAGAACCAAAACGGCGGGACTTTTTTTATATTCTAATCCTAATGAGAAGGTATTGGTTTGATATAGGATAGGAAGTGTTGATTTTAATTAATTCGTAAAAATTAATAATTGAAATAAAATAATTAAATTTTTGGAAAAACAACGCAAGCTACGATAAAAATAGACAAAAGTTGCTCACCCAAACAGTGCTACACATTTTTTATGAATAAATTTTTGATATAAAGCGCAATTTCTGTCATAATCTTAAAAAATAACATCAGGAATACAAAAATTAAATTTTGGGGAAAACGATGCAAGGATCAAAGAAAAATAAATAAACAAAAGTTGTACACTTTTTAAAAATGTATAAATTTGTCTGTAATGATTTTTTGTTGAAGCGCGTGGTTTTTGTTTTAATACTAAGGAATAAAACAAAAATTGGAAATTAAATTTTCAGACAAACGATACAAGCTATGCAAAAATTAATAGATAAAGACTGCCGAACCAGAAAAGATTAGCAACTAAAAAAATTAAATTTTTAGAAAAAACAACACAAGGTAGGAAAAAACTTAATAAGCAAGAATTCTACACTTAAAAAATTTACAAATTTATTAATGATCATATTAAAATTTTTGTTTCTAGAAAATTAAACATTTTGGTTGATAATTTAATTATTGCTTTTAAAAGTGTATCAAAACTTTAATTTTAAAAATTTTTCAATTTTAATTCAATAATTCAAAATGTGTTTTAAAAAATTATTAATTTATCATATTCATTTTGAATTTATTTCGTTAAAAATTATACCTTTTTAGTTTAAAACTAACTTTTTGATTGAAAATTATTTTTTCTTTAAATTAATTCTGCTAACACAAAATTCAACAAATACAGCGATATAAACAGAAATATAAAACAGATTTTGTGGAACAATTTTTCTTCTTTGGCATGGAAATTCAACCATTTGTTTAACATTTTATTTTATTAATGATTCACCATTTCAGTTAAAAGTTTATTTTTTTAGTCAAAAAGTTAACGACATTTTTTTTTAATTTCGTTTTTTGGTTAAGAACTGAAATTTTTTATTAAGAATGTAGCTATTAGTAAATCCTTAATTCTTTTTGGTTCTATAATATTCTCAGATGTGACATTCCTAATCGTTTCACTAAAACAAAATAAAATATGTATATCATATATCTCAAGGTTAGATCTTTTAAAGAAAAAGATAGATCTTCCGATGGAATGGAAACTTCTCTCCTTGAACTGCTGATGAAAAATTGCGATTTGCAAGAGGAAATTTTTCAGACTTTTCATTTGTTAATGAAAAGGATTTAGATTAAACAATAAGTCATGAATTGCCTTTTAATAAAGGTTTAATGAGGAAATTCACATTGAAGAAAAAATAAATTTAAAAAAAGGGACGTACATTTTTCATACAGCTCAATCGCTGGCATGGTTAAGCAGAGATGTCTTTGGCAGACATAACATTATGTTGCCATGTACAAAAATGTTGAGATAGAATACATTTTCAAAAAATTTTTTATCTCAAAGTTGTGTTTGTTCATGGACAGTTTATAATATATTTTTAATTATGCAACAGAACTTGAAAAAATTAAGCCCTTTATAAATTTTAAGATAACAGGGAGTGAGTTAGGAAATTAGAAAGTTTTATTTTATCCCAGAGAATAAAGAAAAATTACAAACAAAATCTACTTTCTTTATAGGGCACAATGAGAATAAGTACTAAAGATTGATAGAAAATTACTTATAGGATTTGTCGAGATAATTTCTATTTCAATAGTAAAAAAGAAATCTTTTGGTTAAAAGAAAATTATTTATAACTTAAATAATAATGTTCAAAAATCTTAAAGGTAGACACCGTGAAAAATATAAGCATTATATAAAACGATGTAATGGCTTAACATTCTTACCTCTATTGAAACAATAAGTAGGTCACATTATATAATTGTGAACATAACCTCGTCTGTCTCCAAATTAAAAATACTGCATTCTTAGTGTTTGAACAATGTTAAGAAACAAAAAGAATTTTTTACAATCTTTAACGTATAATGGATCACAATGGAATTGGATTACTTAAGATATTTTTGCTGAATGCGCAGTAAAACTCACCTAACTGCTTGATGCAAACAAATAACTTTACATTCTTTACTCGATTAAAGTAATCAGAAGCTGATATCCTACAATTCTGACCGCGACAGAGCCAGTCTCAATTTAAAAGCATTGTTCGAAAAAATTTCAGAAAAATGAGATTTTTCATAAACCTAAAATTACAATTAATTAATGAATTCCAAATTATTAATACATATTCAGGATTTTCGGGAGCTACTTTGCCACCTTTCTTTCGTTTTCAAAATTTTTTCATTTGTATATTTTCCTTATTATCCATAGAAAAATTGAAATTCTTTACGAAACTTCATCAAAATTGTTTGCATTGAATAATAAAAAATGCCATCATGTTGCTAAATGCTAAATAATAATCATGCTGAAATCATGCATCATTATGAAAATGTGTGTCTGAAAAATGTAATTTTTTTGTACAGCTATTTCCCTTACGCAAAAGATACTTGGAGGTCTCTCTGCATTAAAATTGGTTAAATCAAGCTAATCAAGAGTTTCATTATTATTACTATTATTAATATTTTTATAATAGAGGTTTCCCGCATATTATGCGCAGGAATCTCATGTCGATCGCGTTAATTTCACTCTTATCTTTTTCTTGATATGTCTAAGTCTCGCTGCCTATGTTCGCACAATCTATGTGGTATGTACTCGCCACCGTGTTTAAGCATTTTAGCGTTAATACTGTCTAAACCGGAAGCCTTACCGTTATTCAAGTTCTTGATTATATCCCTAACCTCAGTGA
This sequence comes from Druon quercuslanigerum, assembly GCA_010014905.2. Classification (NCBI taxonomy): domain Eukaryota; kingdom Metazoa; phylum Arthropoda; class Insecta; order Hymenoptera; family Cynipidae; genus Druon; species Druon quercuslanigerum. Next base: position 51,121 of record JAAAKG020171398.1, read on the forward strand.
AACAGACTTTCTCAATCGAGTTTTCTAACGCATTGTGTTGTACATCGCAGTTGTGGTGTCCCATAGCTTCATTTCCACATCTAAAAATGATATCCCGGAACATAGTACATGCGCCTTCTATACCTTTATTCCGTATAAGCGCTTTCCAAGCTTCCTTACCCATGCTTTCGATTATCTTATTTTGGAAATCTATTCGCACCTCCGGTTTCTGTAGATTCTCAATTTTAATTCGCGTTTCTTTTGCTTTCTTGGTTCTCTTTTTTCTTCATTCCCAAACTAAGTTAATTTTGTACATCAGAAGGTGATAATCGGTATTGCGTTCAGAACCCCTCATGACCCTTGTTTCTTTGACTAGCTCTGTTAGTCTTCCATCCGCAACAACAAAGTCAATTATGCTGTGACTATTTGTTTTAGACCAGGTGTACATGTGGATCATTTTATGCCTAAACCAAGTATTCGTAATAAACAGTCCCTTTTATAAGCATAAGCCAACTAATTTATCTCCGTTATAGTTTGTTCTTGGATCCTCAAAGTTCCCTAGTACTCTTTTTGTATCCTGATTTTAGATGCCAACCCATCCATTTATATCTCCTAGCAGAATTATTCTTTCACCATGATCGCAAATATTCATCGTATCATTTAAAGTATTCCAGAAGGCGTCTTTTACTTCTCTAGCGCGTAGCATGCTATGATAAATAATCTTCTGATTCCTACTTTCATTCTAGCCCACAGCAATCTACGAGATATGAAATCATGATCTCCGAGATGCTGCTTCGCTCTTTCATTCAAACGCAGATCTACTCCTTGTCTGCTATGTGTTTCACTATCTACACCTGACCATATTTCAAATCCTCCTTTCAACGATCCGTTTTCTATGTCCCTACTTTCGCATCCCCTTTTCTTTCTTTCAGGTACACATAGAATGTCTAGTTTCCTTACGTGCATAGTTTCTCGTATTTCTTTTAACTTGAGATCATGCCTGAAACTTGACCTTTACATTTCTCGTGTGCATGCCTTTTGTCAATTAAAGTTTCAGTCCTTTCCGAGGCTATGTTATTGCTTGTATTATTCATTGTTAAGATTATACGCCCAACTGCCACCTTAATGCAATAAGTTTCTTTTGCGAGTCGAAATCATGTTCAAGTTAAGTATCAATTCTTCATATGGTGGAAGCTGTAGTTATAAAGTCCGACCCATCAAAGTTCAGTTAATAAGGAAGGAATGAGAAGGGGGGACGAGAGAGTCGTCTTGGGTTGAAAAAAAATTTAATTTTAAATATTCAATTAGCGAAAATTGAACCACCAAAGATTAATAGAAAATTAATAATTCGATTAGTCAAAATATTTTTTAATTCAATAGTAGAAAGCAACTTATTACTTCATACAAATAAATTTATTACGAACAGTATATTAAAATTACAAAAAGAGTTATAAAAATAGAAAGCGTAAAAAATAGAAATGTTTAACAAAATATGTAGCCCCTCTTATATCTAGAAACATTGCTTTCTCATTGTTTCAAAAAAGTTAAGGGAAGAAAATGAAATGCATTTTTCTAATTTTCAATAAAAGACTGCAATATTATTCAAAGAGGTGTGGATTTATATTCAAAAAATACATGACTTTAAATCCTTTGAATGAATAATGGCTCGTCGTATGAGAAAATGAAACAAGAGTTAAAACTTTTATTTTGTGCCATAACTTAATGAAAAATGTGAAACGAATTTTATATGCTCACTAACCTTTCACATTTATGTGAAGTCTTATAAGAATAAAGCAAGAGTTTTTATTAGAAATACACAATATTATAAGTGGCTCTTATTAACACATAAAGTCTATTTTTTTACTATTTACAAACAAAAGAATCTGGGGGTCCTTTTACTGTTTACAGAAGTATTAGTGGCAAGTGAACTTAAACCTTGAAGGACAAATTTCTTTCATCCAAATAAATGAACGTTCACTTTAAGAAAATAAGGATTTTGTTTCAATAAATTTTCATTTGTTATAAATATTTTAATTTTTCTAATCAAATAAAATATTTCCTTTGATCAAAAAAGTGCATAATTATGCAACCGGAATAATTTGCTTATTTGTAGAAATGCTTCATTGGTATAAAGTAGTTTAATTCTCAACCGAAAGAGGTATATATTGCAAAAAAAAAAAAAAAATAAAAAAAAAAAATAATTGTCATAATTTAAATCTTTTGTGGAATCTTTGGGAATGCTTGAAAAACCAGTTTAAATCTTTTAAATAAATTAAGAAACTTTAATATTCGGGGATTCTATTACGTACTTACAATGTTATTAAACTGCATTTCATTCAAATCAAATAATTTATTTTTTAAAGCCTATATATATATAATTAAACTATTTGTCATAAGGACAACCGCAGGATTTCGCTGGGATCGGGTGCTAATCTAAAAATTTGCAC
>JAAAKG020171399.1:0-27417 GCA_010014905.2 Druon quercuslanigerum
GAAAAATCTCTGCACGGTTATTCGTAGTACTCAAAAAGACAAACAATTTCTCCTCATGACTTTTTTTGATAAAAAAATTACCAGAGTCATAGCACTTACAAAATTCAAAAAAACAAAGGAAAATGAAAATTTTAAGTCAAATAACGCACGATATGAAAAAAAATCAAGCAAAGAAAAATGTTGCTTTTTCAAAAAGGGCTTTCAGCCCTACAAGATTAACGTAACTTTATGAATTTTCTTAAAAAATCGAAAATTCAAATTTTGACAGGACGATAAATAATGAAAAATCAAACATTCCATTTTGCTATCAAACTATGCGAGATGCGACAAATAATGATTTTTAAAAAAAGTGCACTTAAAGAAGATCTTCAAATTTGTTTTAGGTCACTTTTTGATAGGACGCGTAGGTTTGATTTTATTCGTAAAAATCAACATTAAAATTCAAAAAATTAAATTTTTGGACAAACGACACAAGCTATGAAAAAAATTAATAGACAAAAGTTGCCCCTCTAAAAAAGAGCTAATAATTTGTCATGAATAATTTTTTGATAAGATGCGTAGTTTTTGTTTTAATCGTGAAAAATAACATTAAAAATAAGAAATAAAGTTTTTGATAAAACAACGTAAGGCGAAAAAAAATTAATTGACAAAAGTTGTTCGCCCAAAAAGGATCTACAAATTCTTAATTCATAATTTTTATAAAGGACGAGTACAGTGTCTTTCAATCGTAAAAAATAAGATTAAAAACTAAAAAATTAAGTTGTTAGAAAAACGAAACAAGAGACGAAAAAAACGAAAAGACGAAAGTTGTTCAACACAAAAAGATCTAAAAATTTGTTATAAGCCCTTGTTATAAAAATTCATTAAAAACAAAAAATAAACTCCGTGAAGACAATACAAGCTACAATAATTTTTTATTTAACAAAAATTTTCGCCTAAATTATAATCAGAAATTTGCTTAGAACAACTTTATTCTATGATGCGTATTTTTATTTTAAATCGTAAAAAAAAGAATTAAAAATAAATAATTAAATTTATGGAAAAATGACACATGTGGCAATAAAATGATTAATAACAAAATAGTTTTTCTAATAGGGTGCGCACTTTTTTTTAATTACAGAAACTAGATATTTTGCAATATGTACAGTTAAAAAACTATTCATTTAGAAAAAGTTCGAGTAAGTTGAGGATATATTGAGAAGTTTTAGAAAGATTCAAACTTAATTTAAAACTTCAAAATATTTCAAAAGATTTAAAAAAATATATACGTTTTGGAAGATTTAGAAATTGTATTAGAATTACATACACCTATTATAGAAAAAGGGTTACGTAGGGGAGGGGGGGTTCAAAAAAAGAGTAATCTTTCCATGTTCATGTTTCCAACTTAAAATTTATTGACATGATATAATTTTAAAAATTAATAAATTTCTTGATGCAGTCTTAAAGTTACACCATTGGAAATTATATTATGGATTTATATTTTTTTTAGTCTTCGAACTGTACAATTTAAAAAAGTTACAAATGTTTTATTTTCCAGTTTAGCGACATTTAACTTAAAATTGTTCAATAGAAATGTGTTAAATTCTTCCATTATATATGTCTACATTATTGAGCGTTTGAATTTACAAATTTTCAAGCTTTAATTTAAAAAAATGAAAAATTCATGAGTTCCACTATGAATGTTTTGATTTAAGGTTAAATTTGGGCAAATTTAAACGAAAAACTGGCTTTAAGAGTTCGAATCTAAATTGCTATGAACATGAAACTTTTTTGTAAACTGTGAAAAACCTAGAAAACATCCAGAATTTTTGTCCTCGATTAAAACCGCCACCCTGTATAAAAAATTAACCATAATCACAAAATCAGTTAGCCTAAGTTTTTCTTAGTACTTCAGTACTGTCACGATTATTCTTTATAATAAGTCAATTGCTATATGCTTGATACACCTACCGTTTCGATCTTCTTGTGACGTTTCTAACTCCAATGGTTTTTCATTTACACCAGAATAGTTTGACTCATCAGATTCAAAACGAACTTTTTTTCTCATCAAACGGTCTTCCTTCTCATGAAAAGCATCCTCATCGATAAACATTTTTCTCTTTGCGTTTCCTTTCTGAACATTGGCCAAAATACATTGATAATGAATATGTCTTCCTAATGATTATTTTTATTTTACTTTCTGCAAGTTAACAATATTTTAGCAAATAATTGTTCAGCTGTTCAATGTCCTCGATGCTTGCTGAAATTTGACAGAAAACCCCATGCATTACTTTATACATATCTTAATCTAGAAGGATGACAACTGAGTGGGAAACCCGGAGATTTCCCGGGAATTTGGTCAAAACCTTGAATTGGTAAAAACTAAGAATTTAGTTTGCACTGATTTTTTGGTCAAAATAGATATTGTCTTCGCCGGAAGAAAACTATTTTTCCATTTATGCTCTGCGTTACAAATAAAAATTATTTTATACTCAGAAACTAACAATAATTTACTTTCAATTATAAAACGTGAAGCACTCACTTACAATTAAATATTTCCACATTAAAACTTTAAAGATGAAGACAATTTCAAATGCAAAGGATTTCAAGTGCAATATAGTTAACCGATTAAAAGTGTTCAGAATTTAATAAACTTATATAAGCTGTGAATTGGAAGCGTTCAAGGTAAAACAATTTTTTGTAAAGTATCTCAAATCTTGATGGCTTTCAAGTTTAAATTTTCTTTTTAGTATTTTAAAAGTATACAATTTTGTAAGTTTCACATGTGAACCTTGTCCAGTTGAGAAGGAGGGGGGTCGGGGTAATTTAGATTTAAACTTGTTAAATTATGAAGCTTTCTACTTTGAAATGAAACAAATTTTCCGTGTCGGCACTTACAGAAAAATTTCGACTTTTTCCTTGGAGTGTCAAACATGAAATACTCTCAGGTTTAAAGTTACTTGTTTTTAAACATTTCTCTCATTTAAAAAAAATATGTTTTTTCTTTTGATATTTAAATTTGTTTTTCTTGACATTTTAATTGGTACATTTTGAATGATATAATATTAACTAGTTTGAGTATGAAAAGTTCGATGTTCGAATATGTGTGAAATTGTAAAACAAATTTAAAATTAATTAAAATCAAATAATTAATCAATGTTTTTAGGTTTTTGATGTCAGATATTATTAAAAGAATTAGAATAAATCGATATTTTTGATCCAAATAGGCTAAATTCTCAATTTACGAATAATTTCGGACCTTTTCATTAAAAAGTACAAAATTTTAACGACCAGTTTTGCATTGGAAACCCGAAAACCTCTATTTAGACTAGTAAAAGCGGGAAATAGCCGGGAGTATTTTTCTGGTGCCTAATAAATGAAAATAATTTTATTATTCTTTCTTGAAATAGGTATGATTAATTTTCGTTTACTCTAATGAATAAGTGTAATTTTATTTATATTCAAGGAATTTCAAATGATTTCTATTATTCTTAATCGATTTTTACGATGACATATTTATATATTTTTAAAGACTTACAATCAGTACAGAGGATTTACGGAAATTTCAAATATTTTAACCTATTTTAACAGTTAGGATTTCTTAATATGCTAGGCACTATTTTAAGGAATTTCTAGCGATTCCAAAACATTTATCAAATTTCACTAGATTTAAATGATCTTACTGGATCTTTTAGTATATCAAAGATTATTACTCCGTAATTTCTACTTTGCTAAAGATTACATTATCCATACTGCAAATATTTGCAGTCATTTTCCCTGAACTAGCCAATTCTAGTTTTTAAATTGTTATTTTTTATTCTATTTATAATGCATTCTATTCAAAATTTTTCTCCTAAAATAATTCTACATTTATTAATTAATTCAGTCAGTTCACCTTAAAAATAACCATTTCTAATTTCTTGAATATGCTACTTCATATTTCTTTAATTATTTAAGGTTTTACTACTTATAAATTGTTTGCATTAAAAAGTAATTATTTTATTTAGAGAAAGACGAATTTAATTAAAAGGTTCATGAGTAATAACAACTGAACGAATTTCTCAGCTAATATTACAACGGGAAAATCCCTAAGAGCTCGATGAACTGAGAAATTAATTAAAAAGTTTTTCAACCAATTAAAAGACAAAGAATCGAAAGAAGAGCATCAATTTTAATTTACTTTAGAATCAGGAATATTTTTATTAATATTCATTAAACGCTCTGGGAACTTAATAGATTTCAATTAATTAATTGAAGTCCAATTTCACTCCTGAAGCTCCACGCCGGAAAATTTTAATTAATTAGGAATATTCTAAATAACTCGTTAGAAACTTGATGAAGGAGGTGTTTATTGACGAGGGGAGGATGTTCATCTTCTTTAGTCCGAAGAGTAGTGTGAATTTGAATTTGAAGAGTAGTAGTGAATTTGTAATTCGATTTTTGAACTTCAAAAAAAAATTTTCAATTGCAAAAAGTATTCGCAATAATCGCGTAGAGAATTTTAAAAATTGATAATATAGTTATATATTATCTCCCTCCTCCTCTCACAATTAAAAGAAAATTTTCTTTTTGGAAAAGTGACTTTGTCAGATTTTTGGGACATGGCATTTTCTTTTCTTGACCTGGGTCTCGCCGTTAGGGCGTTTGTTTTTATCAGGGGGGGAGGTCATAAAACCTCGCTCATGAAGCTCATGTCGCATTCCTTTGCCACGTGCGTTGAGCAGTGGTTTTCATTTTTGCTTTGACCAATATCGTATTTTCAACTCGGGATTACCTAACTTCTAATTTTGCCACACTTTATGAATGAATTTATTTATTTACAACTTAAATTAATTAATTTATTAACGAAGTTTATTTACATAATTACATTTTCAGGACTCATATCGGAGGAAGGCGTGCTTAATGCGATTCATGTGTACAAATACCTTTGTGCCATCGCTTTTTAAGATTTCAACATTGTCATCGTTAATAATTCGCGTAATTTTGAAAGGACCTTCATAAACTGCCGTTCGTTAAAATTCATTCCGTTCAGCTTTCTGTCATAATAAACCTTGCATCTCTTTTTTGCATATTCTAATCGCACATGGACCATTGATTCCGAATCTATTAATGTATTCAAAATATCGTCTACTAAGTTATTAAAAGTCATGGGCACTTTTTCATCGTCAAATTCTGATATTAGATTTACTTTTCTGCCAAACACAACCTCGTGGAGTGTGACACCAGTTGACTAATGGACTGATGTATTAAATGAGAACATTGCATACGGCAGCCACAAATCCCAATCATTCTTACCACAATAACTTCAAGTGCCCCTAGGGACTGAGGATGGAAAGCTGAAGATTCAAGATGTTTTATTTTAAATAGTTTTGCAAATCCCGCCATAGTTTCACTTATAAACTGCGGTCCCTGATCGGTTTGTATTGACTCGCGGCATCCGAATAAACAAATGAAATTCTCGGCTAAGGTCACCGCTACTGTTGGGGCATCGATATTAGCTAAGGGGATTGCTTCCGAATATTTATAAAAGGCAATCTTGTCAGGTAAGCATGTATTCATTTCCACTGCCTGACTTAGGAAGTGGCCCTACTATATCCATTTGTATCTTTTCAAAAACCCTAGTCAGAGTATCAGTTAAACACATCGGCAACCTTGTTTTAACCCTTACTAATTTCTTTTCTGACAAGATTCGCAAATTTAAGAAAATTTTGTGTCTGTTCTTTCATTTCTTTCCAATGAAAACGTTATTTTACTTGTTCTAAAGTTTTTAACATTCCCTTATGACCTCCAGTTACTGAATCATGATATTCCGTTATAATTTTAACTCTCTCGCTCTCGGGAGGTGTTTTCACCTCACCTGTGCATACCGTAATTGTATAATTTCCTTTGCCGAAATAATTTTGAAAAATTAATTCGATACAAGTCCAAGGAAGTCTATCAAAACAATTCCCCTTTCTAGATATACTTATTGTTTTTAACTTTAGATATTCCATTGATTGAGTAAACTCTTCCCAGGCTGCGAATCTTTTGCTAAAACTGGCATTTCGAACGCCACTTCTTCTATATAGCTCTTGCATCTCGCCCGTTCCGTTTCAAAATCATATTTGGTGAAATATTCACCCCATATTGCATCCGTTTATTCTCTAGATACATAAATTTCATCGTTATTACTATCTAGGTTCGCCTTCTCCACCCGCTCTTTCATCTCGCGATCGAGAAACCCATGTCCTATCTTTCGCCTCTTTCCAAACTCTAGAAGGTGGGAACCAACTCCACTGCTGTCTCGGCAACGCAACACTCTGGGTACCGAGGACTCTCTACAATCTCTACTATAGGTGGGAACGAAACCCACTTCTCTCTTGGCAACGCGACACTGTGGGTACGAAGTCCATCCTCGTCCTGGGAATCACAAAAATGGGGTTCTCTAGGTCCCCGTCCCGGCAGCACAACAGTGTGGTTTCCACAGGCAAGATACTTGCTTTTGGTCTTAAGTCGACTGACCGTGGAGAGAGGTTTTTCCTAGTTCTTCATCCTTCTTTTTTACCTGCACTTCCGTTAGTTTAGTCTTCACTGAGGAAGAAGCGCTTATCAGAGCGTCCCCAGAGTCGCATCTACTCGTTTCAATATCTACCAACAAAGAGGGAGACAAGAACAATCTTTGCACTGGATATTCGTTATACATTTCACGGTTCTCTTTGTTCTCCGAAAGATAACCGGCGGAATAGGTAGATAGGAGATGCGTTTGCAATAGGTAGATCTTTTGCTATAGGCGCTTGGCTTAATACAGCCCCTAAGGCATATTCCGAGGCATCAGTGGTTACCACAAAAGGTCTATTGAAATACGGGTATTGTAAAATCGGTTGACTACTAAAAACTCTTTTAGATTTTCAAAGGCTGCCTGAACTTCCGTGGTCCAAGCAAAGGGTATCCCTTTTCTTAGTAAATTATTTAAAGGTTTACGATTTTATAAGATTCCGAAAAAATCGTCTATAATACCCTGCTAATCCCAGAAATTGCTTCACGTTTCTCCGATTTTCGGATTAGGGAAATTTCAACACGGCCTGCAACTTCTTTGGGTCTGGTTTGACCCCGTCTTGAGTAATAATGTGACCTAGATATACAGGGTGATCCTGAACTCATCATATTCCTTGTATGTACGAATTCCTTGTGCAAAACTGAACAAAAAATATAGTTGAAAAATATTGTACGATCAATAGTTTGTGAACTATTGTAGGTTGTAAATACCAAATAGAAGCTCGCTATTCTCGCGCGTGTGTAAGCATCCTGCGCGAACTCTGGAGCATACTTCACTTCAATACAGTGAAGAGAGTCGTGAAAATCGAATCAGAGACAAACAATGTCAGAGCAACCTGAAATTCTCAAAACATATCAACCTCATTCGTTTTGCGGTTCCCCTGACTTAAATGGTAACCAAGGATACTAGTTTCAGAAAATTTTGTTTGATTACGTTGTTCCTGATTAATCATTACAGCAAAAGTTACACACTTTGATATCTAGCAGAGCTTCTATCACATAACTTGTAACAAAAGTAACAACAAACTGAACATTTGTGCATCCAGGTCTAAAGATCTTATTAGCGAGATTAAAATAACAAAACAACTTTTTTGAAAACAAAGGCAGACACTTTGATTTATTGCGGAGCTTTTGTTACACAACTTGCAATAAAACAAACAACAAACTTAACATTCGTGAATCTAAGGTAACAATCGTGAATTCAAGGTAATTCTATTTCTAATAAACTTGATATCAAAATTAAAATTACAAAACACGTTTCCTAAGAACAAAGGCACACACATTGATACCTCGCAGAGTTTCTGTTGTACAACTTGTTACAAACCTAAAAAGAAACTGAACATTTGTTAATTGAAGGAAGCAGTCTTCCTCCCGGATTCATTAGCAAGATTACAATAATAAAATGCTTCTTCCAACAATAACAATTCCATCTCTTTATTCTTCGCAGAGTTTTTCGAAATCAGACAAATATTATTGCATTTTCCGATCAAAATGATCCTCATTCTTCAGATCTCTTGTGGGCGATAAGCATAACTTTTAGTGGAAATGGGACGAATTGGTATAGGCCTGTTGAACAAGACTTATTACGAAACTACGGAATTTATACTAATAGAAATCCTTCGCACCAAGAAACCGACACGGGTTTGGGAAAAATTTCTGAGGCTCCCTGATGTGCTAATAGACATTCTCCATGAACGAAAGATTGAATTGTAACGTGAACGGATTCAACGCAAGGAAAACAGAAGAGCGCAACAATTCGCAAAATCCCTGACTTGTGGCCCTTCTTAACAAATAAATAGAAGCTTGTGATCAAAGTTGAACGCAGCATGTTTTATTCCTTGATGGAAAAACTACCCGACAAACTTTTATAACCTTAACTCCAATCATGCAACAAGCAGGGGAAAGGGTGCCTTTTCTTGAAAAATTATGAAAAATATAAAAAAAATTGCTGACTAAGGTAGATTTCAATCATGCGATTGGATGTGATGGATTATTTTGTCAAAATCGTGTGAAGTGACTTGCTTAATTTGGAAAAATAGATAAGTGTTTCTCGTCATAGTTAATTCTTGCTGTTTATATTCTCTGATAAAAGAAGTACCCAAACAGGTTTTTAAACTAAAAATCCAATCATGCATCCAAAAGAAGTTTTTTTCTTGGAAAATCATAAAAATTGTAAATAATTTCTAACATCTGTGACATTAATTGAATTCAGAAGAATAGATCAGAGTTTCTCATCGAAGCGAAACCTTGCTAATTGTATTACAAAGAGATTTTGAAACATAAAATAAAAACTTATACGACCGAAAGCGAAGCATGAAAGTTTCAATAATTAATTGACAAAGTTGCTTACGTTTAGCCGTTTTCTAAAAATACATAAGAGTTTGTCGTCAAATTGTGACCTTTCTATTTCATTATCGAAAAACTTGGTGGAGCTGATTTCTGCTGAAAATTTTCCAGTCCCGCTTCAGTTTACAAAAAAGTATGTTTTATTCACAAATTTTTTGCTTATCAAATAGAAGAGGATTCCTGATATGAACTTATTTAAGATACTGTTCAAAATGTTGTCCTCCGTATTCAATGCAAAGCTCAGTACATCGCACAATTATTGTCGCCAATTTCTGAAGCATTATAGAGGTAATGAAAGTGAATGCTTCTTCCAGCCGATGGAGGAGTTCCTTCCTGGTATACACCGTTGTCTGGTAAACTTTTTCCTGATCTTGCTGGCTACGGGCTGGTGAGAGGGCTGTGCGTTCCAATCCAAGAATTGGGACCAGACTTCTCATCAAGAGCTGTTCTTGCAACGCGCGAATTGTGTGCAGGAGCTCCATCTTGTTGAAAAGTGAGCCTTTGACGGATTCCTAAAGGCACATCTTCGAGGAGCAGGGCAAGAATAAGTTATCCCAGATAAAGTTCTAAGTTCGATTGTCCAATTTTTCTTTGACATATTTTGAAAAGGGGATAGGGGTCTAAACTGATAGAAAATCAGAAATGGACACTATCAAAACAAAAATTATTTTTGTTATATTGACACTCTGATATGGGCCAAATTTAGCCAGACTTAGGCCTGGAGAAAGCGAAAAAAACCTTACAGTTTTCGCCAGGCTTGGGCCGGAACATCTGGTGAGAGTCAAGATTAAAAACCAGGCAGTCTGGTCTAAACCTGGCCAGCGCCGGAAGATCTTAAAACACAAAAAATTGATTGTATTCATAAAGAAGAGCTTACTACGTTTTCTCTGATTATGTCGCACCAAAAATGTATACAAAATCGGTTGTGGCTGTTTCTGCTTGGAAGTGTGGCATGAGGATTTTCAAATGCATAATGATGCCAATTGTGCGTATTGCAAATTCCATCTTTTGTAAACATGCATTCGTCAGTAAAAAGAATGCTCTTCATAAAATTTTGATCATTAGCATGCCGGCGTAGCAACCAATTGCAATAGCGCAGACGCCTTGGAAAATCATTTTTTTTTTAAATTCTGCACTCTTAAAACGTGATAGGCATGAAGATTATTAATTGTTAGAACCCTTTCACATGTCGTGTAACTTCGCCCGTGTGTTCCGGAAAGACCCCGAATTTCGATGGAAGGTTCTTCGAGAGCACTATTTAGAATCGCCTCTTCTTCACGCACAAGCAACAAATTTTGTCCACCTCCTTGTCCATCACCTTTTCAGACAGGAACTAAATTTCCTGTTTGTCTCGCTCTATTTAATAAATGTAAAATTTGTTGAGGGTTAGAATGCCTTCTGTTTGGAAACCTCAATGCGTGTTCTCGCGAAGTTTGATTCGCGTTTCGTCCGAATTCTCCATAAATAATTAACATTTCAGCATACTCTTCTGAGGTATAATTCATTGTATTTTAAAATGAAATTAACTGGCTTGAAAGATTTCAAAGAGGTTCAAAAAAATTATTGCACACATTGATGTTTTAGAAAACAAAAGAGCGTCAATTTCACAATAATAACAGATGAATGACAACAAGTTTATCATTCTGAAAAAGGTAATTATAAAATTGTTAATTTTTTTTTTAATTTTCCGTATAATTAAATTTTTCATGTAAAATAGTAACGGATTTTAGCTCCGAAGAGTGTATTTAAATGTAAATTCTAACAAATTCACCTTTGCATGAAAACACACAAGAAGAAATAAAATTTCTGTGCTTAACGAGAAACTGTCCAGCAAAAATATTAAGGCATAAATTTGTATCTTGCGACTTAATCAAATGGAGTATTTTCTGAAAATCATATAAGATATGAAAATTTCCTACTCTGGTAACATTTATTTAATTTAAAGGAATAGGTAAGTGTGCGTCGTTAAATTGAAACATTGTCTGTTGTGTTCCATGATGGAGAAACTACCCAAAAAACTCTTCAAACTTGTAGTCCTTGTGTAAACACTTGTGAAATTCATTAAATTTTCGAAAAAAGATCAGTTTCCTATCAGAAAAAAATCGTGAAGCATCAGTTTAAATCTCGCGACCGGATGTGATCGACTACTTTCCAAGTATCAGGTGCAGTGTAAACAATTTCTTAATTTCGTTGGCATCATTGTATTTTGAATTTTAAAAGCTTTTTGTGCCGTTTGTCCACCTTAAATACAAACAGTAAGGTTATACTCTGGTGGCGAACACTTATCTATTTCTTAAAATTTATTGAATATCACCAAAGTCAGAAATTATTTCTACTTTTCATTATTTTCCGAAAAAAGGCACTTCTTTTGATGGCATGATTACAACTTAAGTTGCTGGACTTCTTTGAGTAGTCTTTTTATCAAGAAATACAACATGCGAAGTTAAGTTTTGATGATAAGCTCTTATTTTTTTCGGAAAAGACCACAGGTCATCGAAGATACGAATTATTCAAACTTTTCCTAGCATTCGGGAAATACTGCATCACATTCAGTTGCATAATACAGTTTCAGTTTTCAGAACTTTTTTTATTTTCTGACCAAAAAATCCATAAAATTTAGCCTATTTTAAAAAACTATGCGAGGAAGCGGAAGGTGGAATTTTTACAGCAAGGAGAGTTGCTTCATGTTTCTTAACCTTTCTCAAAATTCACAATATATGGAGGAGAAACTCTGCGATCAATCAGGAATACTCATTCTTCCTTGCAAAAAAAGGTATTACGTTATTTGAATGTTTCCAGTAAATATAAAAAACGGTTTGCTTGGTTTTACGAAGATTTAGTTTGTGGTTAGGTTCGTTGCAAGTTATCTAACAGAAACTCTGCGAGGTTTCAAAGTGTGCTTTTGTTGTTAGGAAACAAGTTTTGTAACTTTAATTTTGCTATCAAGTTCGTTAGAAATAATGTTACCTTGAATTCACGAATGTTAAGTTTGTTCTTTGTTTTATTGCAAGTTGTGTAACAAAAACTCCACAATAAATAAAAGTCTCTACCTTTGTTCTCTCTTCACTGTATTAAAGTGAACTATGCTCTAGAGTTCGCGCAGGATGCTTATACACGCGCGAGAATAGCGAGCTCCTATTGGGTATTTACAACCTTTGATAGTTCAAAAACTATTGATCCTACAACATTTTTCAACTATATTTTTTTGTTCAGTTTTGCACAAGGAATTCGTACATACAAGGAATATGATGAGTTCAGGATCACCCTGTATAATTTATTTGCTCAAGAATTTGCATTTTTCGGGTAGCAGAACTAAATTCGCTGTTTTCAACCTTCCCAGCAATCTATGGAGTTTCTCATTATACTCTTTAAGAGATTTTGCGTATATTACAATCTCGTCAATGTATACGAAAAATTAGTTACATGCAAACCCGCTAATACTTTATCCATCAATCGCTGGAAAGTGGCCGGAGCATTCTTCAATCCAAATGGCATTCTGTTGAATTCATAATGCATAAATGGAGTTGAAAAAGCTGTTTCATAACGGTCCTGTGGTACTACTTCTATTTGATGAAAACCCTTGACCATATCCAGTACGGTAAAATATGTTGCGCCACCTATTGGTCTAAAATGCCGATGATATTTAGGAGAGTATAAGCGTCGCCAACAGTTTTTTCATTAAGGGCCCTATAATCAATAACGACCCTCCATTTTTTATTGCCTCATAATCGGCTTTCTTCGGAATTACCCATACAGTTGAAATGTAAGGGGAATCTGAAAGAACGATGCACTCGTTTTTTAATCATTCCTCTGTATCTTTGTTAATTATTTCTTTGTGCACAGGGGGTATCTTTAGGTATCTTTAGGTACAGGGGGTATATACTTTTTTATAAATTGGCACATTGTCGGTTAACACAATTCTATGTTTGATCGCGTTCGTTCATCATTGTATGTCCTCTGGCAAATAAAATTGAGTTGCAAATTTGGAAATTGTATTAATTAAACTCTTTCTTTCCTTTGGATTTAGATCTGAAATTTTCAAAATATCAATTAATTTCCCTATTCTTTCCCTTTTCAATTCTTTACGTGTTTCCTTAGTATTCTGATCCTTAAATTTTTCAGTTTCAAATTCTTCTAAGGTTACCGTCGTTATGGTCAACTCGACTTTATTACTCAACGTATTTATACAATACAAACATGCACAGTTATCCCTAACCCTCACTAATGCTTCACCTAAATATATTCCAGGTCATAAGCTTAGTTTAGGCAAATATCCCTTTTTAATTTCGGGATTAGCTATAGTTAATTTTATCAACTTTGTTCGATTTGAATTTTAACATTTTAACAATTTTAAAATTGTTTTATTTTTCAGGTCGATGGTCTTATATTTAAGGAAAGGCATTCCTATTGTCCCATTCCCAGGTATATATCATTCCTCGGGTGCTACCTGAAACGCGCTTGTTGCACCGTTAATTTTCAACTCGACCTCTCGCAAGGTGTTTGCTGATTTTTTACCGATTCCGGATAAAATATATTATGTATCTTTATTAATGTGAATTTCAGATTTTAAACTGTATAATAAAATTATATTCAACTCTGCTCCGGTGTCTATTAAAAATGTTCCCTTTCCCTTTCTCAACTCCTTTATTAACAAAACGACTTTAGGGAATTTTTGTAGACTTTTTTCGGTCAACGCAAAAAGAATTCGTCGACTTGGTGCGATTTCATCTGTGAGTCCGTTGTCGCACCAATCCGACGAACTCACAGCTCGTTTAAAAAGCTCTTTTTATCATTTTTGTTCCCTTCCACTCTTTTCGCCAAGTTTTGCATTCGGCGGTTTCATGTCCGTTTTTTTACAATATTTAGAAACTTTATTTTGGTTTGGTGGTTTAGAACTTTCTGGGCATTACCTAGCAAAAATAATACACCGATTGCGAGTTTTTTTCCGCACAGTCTCGTGCCAGGTGCCCTACCTTGGCACACCTGAAGCAGAACTTGGAGTTGAGCAGAAAGAATCTAGCGCATCCCCGTTCAAGGCGACCCTGCTCCCCACAGCGGCGACAGGTCACCATTGACGAGGTCCCTTTCCTGCCGTCCTCCCTTCCTCCCCGTATTCCAGCCCCCTCATCCCTTTCTCGTTTCACGAATTTACGGCCTTTTTCGTTTTTTCGTTCGTTCGACATAAAATGAACCCTAGCGCTTGTCCTGTAAGGTCTAAACCTTTCCGAATGCAATTTTTTGTTTATTTGTTCGGGCTCTAATCGTTCTATTTTTTCTATATTTAAAGTTTTTACATAATCAGCTTCTTGTTCAGCTCCCTTGGCAATTGAGATCGCCTCCTGCCGATTCTGGGGTTTCTCAATCCTTACCCGGAGTACTAACTCTGATTTGAGTCCCAATATGAAATTCTCCTGTGCCATTTCCCTAGCAGATTTAATCATATGAATCGTGGCCAGTTCAGATTTTGTTTCTTCTGTTACCTCGATTATGTCTTTCAATATGGTCCCCACTCTATTTCCATAATCAGTTACTGATTCATTAAATTTTTGATACACCGTCGCTAAACTTGAGTTTAATTGACCCAAATTCCTGTATTTAGTGAATTTATCTTTTAACGCCTTTAAAAGCTGCTCCAAGTTTGCTATGTCGCGATCTAATAATGCTTCATATTCATTTCCCTTAATTCGCGATCTAATAATTAAAAACAGATGGTGTCTGTTTTTTGAAGCAATCGAGTTCCTAGCATAAATGCAATCCCGAATAAGTCTGGTCACTGGGTAATTTTGCCCATCAAATTCTTTAGGAATAAATTCTAAAGCCTCTTTAAATGTTATTGCATTTTCAGGTTCTTGTGCAGGCAAATTTAACAGTCCTGATCCTCCTCTCGCGATTCCTCCCAATGGACTTTGTGGTTGTCCCGCCCTCATATACGTTAAAGCAGCGTATAAAGGTCCCATTGTACGGTCGGTAGGGTTCACCACTCCTAACCCAGTCTCTGATTTCGTTGACTCCCTACCCTTTTCCAAGTTCCCAATATCGTTAGTCGGAGTTGAGGAAGGTCCGGGCTCTGCCTGGGTTTCCCTTTCAATGGTTAAATAGCTATGGTCCATGAAAGTTGATGGGGGAATCGGGGTATCGAAATTAATCACTTCCTCCTTATGGTAATTTGACAACAGATTGGGTTCTACCTCCCCTGTCGCTGACAACGTTACTTTTTGATCAGTCATCTTTAGATAATATAATATAAAATTTCAATTATCAAATTTCTTCAATCAGACTCCCAAAAATTTTATTTCGCCAATTGTTCACAAATTCAATCTTCTTATCAAATTCGGCAAAAGATTAGCATTGGTTTAGCAAATTAACTATTGCTTGGTAAACTAACATACCGTTCGAAGTTCTCGATGACAGGCTAACTTATCAGAATAAATTTTCGACGATAATTTTTTTCACTTCACTTTCACCTTTCACTCTATTTATCAATTTTTTTTTATTTAACCATTCACTTCACTTGAAACTAGGTAGCCTTTCTTCGGTTACATTTCCTTCAGTCCCTTAATCGTTTGCTTTTTTGGGGTCCTAATTAGGGTCCTGTGTACCGTGTTTTTTCTTCGTTGTTTGTCGTTTTCTTTGTTGTCAACGATACCTAAAAGGATTGAGAGGCATTGTTCCCGGTCTCTTTATCCCCGTCTGCGTCGTCTTCTTCTTTTTGGCTGCATTCGATTTCCACCCATTTAACTCCCTCGTTGCTCATCCGCTCAGCCCTGATCCTTTAGTATTGATCCGTCGGTTTCTGAAGTCCTTCGCTGCCGTTGCTAGCGCATTGCGTCTAATCAATTTTTGTTTGAGATTCCGATCTCTTTTGAGCCAATAATTTGTAAACTATTTATCACTTGATTTCACACTAATTCTTATCAATGTTTATTGTCACTGGTATTAATCTGTCATTTATTTTCAGTTTTTATAATTTTCAATTTTTTTCGTGGCGATTCCCGATTAGTAAACCGTCTCCAAAATTAGAAATTTTTCATCAATATCACAAGATTTATTTAGTTTCCTGTGGGAAACCCAACACCCGGCGTGTTAAGTGGTATCCCACTTCTGGCAACAAAAATTTACTGTAACGTTTCTACTAATTAAAGCGCGAAAATTTAAATATCTGAAATTTTCAATATCATTTGACTTTATTGCATTTTTAAAAAAATAGCCAAATTTGCAACCAAAAAAGATTCTCAGCAAAATCGTTGATCTTTTAATCAAAAGATGATTTTACCAAAACAGTTGAAATTTTAACCGACAAAGATGGATTTTCAATCAAATGGTCGAATTTTCGAACAAAAAATAATAAAGTTGAAGCAAAAACCGCGGAATTTGTAGTAAAAAAAGACGAGTTTTTTTACAAGATACTTGAATTTTCATCAACAAAAGTTCACTTTCAACCAAGAACTTTTCCAAGACTTTTCTACCATAAAAGATGAATTTTGTACCTAAATATAATATTAAAGAAAAAATTGTCATCGATGAAAGAAGGCAAATGAGTTAAAAACTTTTCTCAAGTGTGGTGTGCGACATTTCGCTGGTCTTGGTTCGCCAGCCTCATCAGGCGTCAACATTTAGTAAATTAAAAACATTAATTATTTTAGGGTGTCTAAATTGAGTTGAAACTAAAGACTGCATATTGGTCCGGTTGTAATGAGCGTCTTTGTAATGCCTTCTTTCATCGATGGCAATTTTTTCTTTAATTAAACCATGGAAGGCGAATTTTTGATTTCTTCAATTAATGAGAGTCTTGGATCGGAGATAGACTCAACATCACCATGTTGACTTTAGACGGTCATTACAACCGGACCATTATGCGGTCTTTAGTTTCAACTCAATTTATACACCCTAAAATAATTTATGTTTTTAATTTACTAAATGTTAACGCCTGATGATGCTGACGAACCAAGACCAACGAAACGCCGCACACCACACTTGACGAAAGTTTTTAACTCATTTGCCTTCTTTCATCGATGACAATTTTTTCTTTAATTAAACCATGAAAGGCGAATTTTTGATTTCTTCAATAAATATAATATTGTTGTACCAAACATTGGAGCATCATATTTGCATTTAAAAAATTATTTACAAATAAAGAAAACGAATTTTTAACCGGTTGAATTTAAACAAAAAAGGCAAATTGTTAACCAAATAGTTTAATTCTCAAGCAAAAAATTATTTTTTAACACAAAACTTAATTTTCTACTAGATAGTTAAATTTTCATCAAAAAAGGTTAAGTTTCTACCAATTTCTTGAGTTTTTAATCCAAAAAGACGAATTTACCATAAAGCAATTCAAGTTTCAATCCAAAAATATGATTTTTCAACTAAAAGGATAAATATTCAAGTGACAAAAATTTTTTAATTATTAATTTAACGTTCTAAACAAATGGTTGATTTTTTAGCCAAAAAAATGAATTCTCAACAAAACATGTAATAGTTCATATTTCAATCAACATTATACTATTTGAAATAAAAAAACAGTTGAATTCATCCAAAAATGATTGAATTTAAATAAAATAGTTGTATCCTTGAATAAAACAGATATTTTTTTAAAACAAAAAATGCATTTTTGACTAAAAAAATGGTTTTCCCACAAATCAGATAAATTTTCAGCAGATGATGAATGTTTGACGAAAAAAAATGTGTCATTCCGTAGTTCATTTTCAATGGAAATGGACGAATTTCCTATCCAAAAAGACAAATGTTTTACAAAGCAGTTTAATTTTTACCGGAAAAGGTGACTCTTTAACAAATAGTTGCATTATCAACAAAATAATTCAATTTTTAACCAAATAGTAAAAGTTTTAATCAATCGAGATAAATTCCGAACTAAAAATATAATAGTCGACTTTTGAACCAAAAATAGTTAGATTTTATTATGGGGTTCTATTAGTTCAGTTTATATTTAAGCGAGAAAAGGAGGAAGAATTGAAAATTTCTTGAAAACAGGGGTAAACGGAAGAAGAATTATTTTAGAAAGCGGTAAAGAGGAGAATAGGGGAGAGAATGTAAATAAGTCTGAAATATGCAAGTGATTTTTAAACTTATAAAGTTTGTACCGTTACCTGGAAAAAAGTATAATTTAATAAACATTTTACGACGTTGAAAAAAAAATTCGGAAAAAATCGAATACATCAAAAACTGGTCCTTTTTCTTTTGGGACAGAGAGTTTCGGTAAAAAAAAATATAATTTCACTTGAAACAGGGAATTTTTACATAGAACATGAATTTTATTAATGATTTATAATTCGGATTTCTTTTTTGGTAGAAGATTATATTTTTCTTTGAAAGTCAATCTTCTTGTATCAAAATTCTTCTTTTCGGTTAAAAGTTTAAGTATTCAAGTTAAATATTTATTATTCTAGTTTAAAATTCATCTTTCAGTTGGAAATAAAACTATTTGGTTGAAAGTTAAACTCTAGTTAAAAATTCATTTCTTTGGTTGAAAAATGAGCTGTTTGATTCAAAACTTTTTTTCTTTGGATGTTTTTGGGTAAAAATAATAATATAATCTATATAAACATATGATATTTATATAATATATAATATATATAATATAATTCATCTCTTTGGTTAAAAATTTATTTTTGACTCAAAATTTAAATTAAACTATCTCAGTTAAATATTTACAATCTTATT
This sequence comes from Druon quercuslanigerum, assembly GCA_010014905.2. Classification (NCBI taxonomy): domain Eukaryota; kingdom Metazoa; phylum Arthropoda; class Insecta; order Hymenoptera; family Cynipidae; genus Druon; species Druon quercuslanigerum. Next base: position 18,541 of record JAAAKG020171399.1, read on the forward strand.
TGAAAATTGATAACTTTCTATGAAACTTTAACTTTTTTTTCATTTTATCTTTAAAGTTATTTTTTTTTTTTTGAAAGTAATTTTTTCAACTGATTATTTAACTTATTCCATTTGAAAATTCCATAGTTGTAGTGGAAAATTAATGTATTTGGTTAAACATTAATTTTTTTCAATTGAAGTTTAATTATTTAAGTTTTGGTTAACAACTGATCTTTTTGACTGAAAATTAATTTTGTTTGTTTGAAAATTCAACTATTTCAGTTGAAGATTCATTTTTTTAGTTGAAAACTCTTATGGATGGAAGCTTCTAATGTGTCCTCTATGGGTTTACATTTTTCTTGCACCTTCTTCCCTATTCCATAACACATCTCCCATACACTTACTTGGTGGTGGAAGCGGACCTACAGTTTAAGGTGGGTTCCGAACCACCAAGAGCAGCAGCCTTAAATACTTAGAGAACCTTTTTCTCTAGAGGTACCGGTCCCACGACTCTCCGGAGTTGAACAACTACCCTTGCTAGGCTAGTGTTCACCGCATGGTCCACCGAGGCTCTTCCAGAGTGCGAGGCGGGAATCGAACCCGCAAGCCGACAGAGTGGGTCTAAAGCCTGTGCTTTAGCCTCCACGACTATCGTCCCACTTTGAAAACTCTTATGTTTGGTGTATAATTAATTTTTAAACTAAAAATGTGACTGTTCCCTTTTAAGTTGAAAATTATTTTTTTTTAGTTCTAAATCCAATTATTTGGTTGCAGATTTGTCTGCTTTAATTAAAAATTCAACCAATTCGTTAATAATTCGTCTTATTGATTGAAAATTCAAGTGTTCCTGTTAAATATTCATCATATAATTTGAAACTTCATCGTCATGGTTTAAAATTTAACTATTTCAGTTAAAAATCCATAATTTTATTTATAAATTCATAAATTTTTATTGAAATTCCGTTTTTTTTTAAATTAGTTTTTTCGTCTGAAAGTTTAACTAATCCATTTTTTGTAAAAAAATAGGTATTTATTAGTGAAGAATTTAAGTATTTATTTGAAAATTTATTTTTTTAAATATGTGTTGCTCTGTGGATATGTCACTTTCACTTGACCGGGAAAATTAAACAAGTTGAGCAAGAAAAACCGAGAAATGACCGGTAACTTGAAATCATCTGCCGAATCGCCAACCTGATTTAAAAAAATCTACACTCTTTCATCTTTTTCTGATTTTTTTGCTTAAATGTATGCTGAATTACAAGAGTCTAAGAAGGAAATAAAACTATTTTTATTGAAAAGTTATAACTACTTCTTATTCAAAGGTCTTATATTATATTTTTGGTTAAAAATCCATATTTTAGGTTAAAAATTTAATTATTACTTAGAATCACCTTTCGTTGTCGAATATTCAACGGCTTTTAGAAGCCGTTTTTAGTTCTTATATGGATTGAGATATTCATCTTTTAGTTATACGTGAAGTCTATTATTATACTTTTCGTTCAGAATTCATCTCTGTTTCCTGACAATTTAATTATTTTGTGGAAAAAATGCATTTTGTGTTTGATTTGAATTGAATCATTTTGTTCAAAATTACCTTTTTTTTAAAAATCGTATTTTAGAGTATTTTTCTATAATTGAAAGTAGGTACTAGCTCGGTCATAGAGTTATCATTAGCTGGTTTCCATGCAGTGACCGCAAAAAGCGCATATGGGTCGGTAGAAATTACGGCTAGGGCTCATTTTTGTTTCTAGAAAAATTTATTTAATCTTAAAAAATGTTAACGTATTCATCCTGTGCTCTTTTTTAATTTTTCCAAAATTTAGATAGCTTTCAAGTAAATATTTACTTAAATAGTTCAAATTTCATCGAATAAAAAATTTTCAGATTCTAAATCAAGCATATGCAATTTTGAATTTGAAATCTAAAATTCACAAAAACATTATTTTTTGACAAAGTCATATCTACGTGGTATAGAGGGTTGATTTTAGACTTTAAGGATTGAAGCCCAAAAATCAGAGTGGGTATTTTCGAGGAGCCCAAAAATCAGAGACTTCATGAACACTGGAAAAACTTTAAAAAGATTATTTTTTGACAAAGTCCTGTCTACGTGGTAAAGAGGGGTTGGTTTTAGACTTTAAGGGTTAGAGCCCAAAAATCAGAGGGGTTATTTTCGAGGAGCCTGCAAATCAGACAATCGACTAACACTGTAAAATTCTCAAAAAGATAACTTTTTGGCAAAATCATATCTACGTGTTGAAGAGGGGTTGATTTTAGACTTTAAGGGTTGGAGCCCGAAAATCAGGGACTCCATTACACTAAAAAATTCTCAAAAATATTATTTTTTGACAAAGTCGTATCTAAGTGGTAAAGGGGGGTTAATTTTAGACTTTAAGGTTTGGAGCGCAAAAATCTGAGTGGGTATTTTCGAGGAGCCCAAAAATCAGAGACTCCATTAACACTGGAAAATTAACAAAAAGATTATTTTTTGACAAAGTCATCTACGTGGTAAAAAGGGGTTGATTTTTTATGTTAAGGGTTAAATCCAAAATATCGAAATGGGTATTTTTGTGGAGCTCAAAAATCAGAGACTCCATGAAAACTGGAAAATTCTCAAAAAGATTATTTTTTGGCAAAGTTATATCTACGTGGTAGGGAGGGGTTGATTTTAGACTTTAAGGGTTGGAGCCCAAAAATCAGAGTGGGTATTTTCGAGGAGCCCAAAAATCAGAGACTCCATTAACACTGGAAAATTCTCAAAAAGATTGTTTTTTGACAAAGTCATATCTACGTGGTAGAGGGGGTTGATGTTGTATGTTAAGGGTTGAATCTAAAATATCGAAATAGGTATTTTTAAGGAGCCTAAAAATCAGAGACTCAAAGAAATCTAGACAATGCTCAAAAAGATTATTTTTTTGACAAAGTCATATCCACGTGGTAGGCAGGAAAGGATTTTAGACTTTAAGGGTTGGAGCCCAAAAATCAGAGGGGTTATTTTCGAGGAGCCTACAAATTAGACAATCCATTAACACTGTAAAATTCTCAAAAAGATAATTTTTTGACAAAGTCATATCTACGTGGTAAAGAGGGGTTGATTTTAGACTTTAAGGGTTGGAGCCCAAGAATCAGAGACTCCATTAACATTGAAAAATTCTCAAAAATATTATTTTAAGACAAAGTCATATCTACGTGGTAAAGGGGGGTTGATTGTAGACTTTAAGGGTTGGAGCCCAAAAATCAGAGTGGGTATTTTCGAGGAGCTCGAAAATCAGAGACTATTTTCTAAAAAAAATCATTCTTTCACAAAGTCGTATCTGGCTGGTAACAAGGGGTTGTTCTTTAACGTCGTGGGCTCTAGTCCAAAAATCGGTGTTCAAAATTCTTGTACAGCACAAAAATCAGTGACTATTCACACTTTAAACTTCTGACATTTATTTTTTAAATTTATATTTACCTGTTTTCAAGGGTTGATTTTTAACGTAAGGTGTTTGGACCTAAAATCAACCCCTCTCTACCACGTAGATATGACTTTGTCAAAAAATAATCCTTTTGAGAATTTTCCAACGTCCATTGAGTCTCTGATTTTTGGGCTCCTAAAAAAATACCCAGTTCGATATTTTGGCATCAACCCTTAAAGTCTAAAATTAACCCCTCCCTATCACGTAGATATGACTTTGCCAAAAAATAATCTTTTTGAGAATTTACCAGTGTTCATGGAGTATCTAATTTTTTGTGCTCCTTGAAAATACTTAGTATGATTTTTGGGCTCCAACCCCTAACGTCTGAAATCACCCCCTCTCTACGAAGTAGATATGATTTTGTCAAAAAATAACCTTTTTGCGAACTTTCCAGTTTCCATGGAGTCTCTAATTTTTGGGCTCCTAAAAAAAGACCCAGTTCTATATTTTAGCATCAACCCTGAAAGTCTAAAATCAACCCCTCCCTATCACGTAGGTATGACTTTGCTAAAAAATAATCTTTTTGAGAATTTGCCAGTGTCCATGGAGTCTCTGATTTTTGGGCTCCACAAAAATATCTATTTCGATATTTTGGATTCAACCCTTAACATACAAAAACAACCCCTCTTTACCACCTAGATATGACTTTGTCAAAAAATAATCTTTTTGTGAATTTTTCCGTGTTAATGGAGTCTTTGACTTTTGGGCTCCTCGAAAGTACCCACTCTAATTTTTGGGGTCCAACCCTTAGCGTCTGAAATCAACCTCTCTCTACCACGTACATATGATTATGTCAAAAAATAATGTTTTTGAGAATTTTCGGGTGTTAGTGGAGTCTCTGATTTTTGGGTTTCTCGAGAATACCTAATCTAATTTATGGGCTCCAACCCTTAACCTCTCAAATCAACCCCTCTTTTCCACGTAGATATGACTTTGTCAAAAAATATTCTTTTTGAGAATTCTCCATTGCCCATGGAGTCTCTAATTTTTGGGCTCCTAAAAAAATACCCAGTTCGATATTTTGGCATCAACCCTGAAAGTCTAAAATCAACCCCTCCCTATCACGTAGATATGACTTTGTCAAAAAATAATCATTTTGAGAATTTTCCAGTGTTAACGGAGTCTCTGATTTTTGAGCTCCTCGAAAATACCCACTCTGATTTTTGGGGGCTAACCCTTAACGTCTTAAATCAACCCCTTCCTACCACGTAGATATGACTTTGCCAAAAAATAATCTTTTTGAGAATTTGCCAGTGTCCATAGAGTCTCTGATTTTTGGGCTCCACAAAAATACCCACTCTGTTTTTTGGGCTCCAACCCTTAATGTCTAAAATCAACCCCTTCCTACCACGTAGATATGACTTTGTCAAAAAATAATCTTTTTAAAAAGCAACCCTTCAATGCCGCATCTTTAACGTTAAAAAACAAACGCTTGAAACCACGCAGATCACTTTTTTTAAATTATCTTTACTCGGAATTTTATAGGTTGTATAGTCTCTCATTTTTGGGCTTCTTGAAAATTAAATTTCGAATTTATATGCCTGTGTTTCATTTTTTAGACGTAGGGCTGGTTTTTGAAGAGAGAAAGTTTTAAGCATTCGAGAGCCCAAGAGAGGGCCAACACTGCCTTCTAATTTGTTTTTTCCAGGTATGAGTTTTTTCGAAGTTGGTGATTTTTTCCGTAAGGGTGGTTTTTGAAAATTTTTTGTGGTTCATTCGAGGGCTTCAAACAAGTCTTAAATTCTAATCCGCTTTTTTTGTCTTCATATTTCATTTTTGGCAAGGGGGTGGTTTTTTTGCACATAGGGGGTAGTTTTCAGAATTTTTCCGTGCATTCGAAAGCCCAAAAAAAGCCCAAAATTTGGGTGTGTTTTGTTTTTTTCGAGTTGCCGTTTTCACATAGGGGGTAGTTTCAATTTTGGTAGGGGTGGTTTTTGGAAATTGGTTGTTGGTGCGTTCAAGAGCCCAAAAAAGCCCAAAATTCTGACGTGCTTAATTTTTGATTTTTCAAAATGTTCATACAGTGGAGGTGCTGGCTTGATTCAAGCCAGCACCTCCACTCAAAATTTGAATTTTCGAAAAAAGTAGTGGAGCCCAAAAATCGGCAATATAACCCAAAAATAGCCCAAAAAAGCCCAAAATTCTGATGCGAAGAAATTTGGGAATTTCTATTGTGGAGGTGCTAGTTTGATGGACCTTAAACGATGACCGCACTTCTGTACAATATGCCGAGGTACCAAAAATTGTACAAAATTGTAAATTGCAAGACTTTTAATGATAATCTGAAAAATTCGATTTTTTTTGTTTGAAATAGTCGATAAAAGTTGTGAATCTTTGAAATATGTTACAAGTATAATTAAAAAATAAATGAAAACACCAATTGATAACGAAAAATACTAATATAATCTAAAACAAGGCAACCTAAAATATCTAAAAACACTAACATAATCTGAAGTTGTTTCAACTTGTAAATGTTATTATTTTCAACAGAAATCATTAGATTTAAATCTCATGATATTTTTTTAAATACCATTTTTAGGCCAAGAAAAAGCTATTTAACCTAACGGTGTTGAAATGTTATAAATATTATTTAAAATGTATAAATTTGATATTGAAAATACCAACAATTTATGACGAAAAATGCTAACAGAACATGAGAGAAAATTGTTCAGAATTGTAAATAGACTTCGAAATATAATGATTTTTTTTATTAAAATGACCGATGAGAAACGTTAATATAAAATACTCATTTCTAGTGAAAAGCACCAACATAATTCGTGTAGAATATTTTTTAATAATTTATTTAGAGACGCACGCTGAAATGTTTTTAATTGTTTAATTTCATCCGGTCCCAACTTGCATATGCAAGCAAGATCGGGCAAGATTCTGAATAATATTTATAGTCCAAGTTTGTGTTATGTTTAATATCGGAATCGGGAATTTGATTGATGATGCACTAATGAGTTTGACTTGTATCCTCTTTATTAATGATCACATTCTTTCGTGACCTTACTCTCTCTCTTGATCCGATCTCTCCGGGAGGTATAAATGTACTGCCTCGAGAAAAGGTGCCTAAACGCCGATGCACGCGTTACCGATGTTACTCCGCAGTGACGGGTGGCAATCGCCAAGCATCCCTTGACCGTGCAATGGTCCAAGGTGATATTCCTTGTCTGACAATTTTTGCTGACAGCAGCATCCGTTCTCACGCTAGTTGTAAGCGGATTTAGCAAAATATAATTACTCAAAATCACATTACGTGACATCTCCCCGGGGTGAGAAAAGTCAACGCTCCCGCGTTGTATCATTAAACATTTGATGTTTCTATGTAATGCGATTTTTTTTTTACGTTAAACGCTTACAAACATCATTTTATAATTCTATACCATAGGTTTCAATATTTTAATGTGTTACGAGTGTGTGTGTGTGTGGTATTTTACAATTTGCATCTTCGCGTGAATCTATACAATCCAAAGGTGGAATTTTTTTTAGGGGTCTAGTGGCTTTTATGTTCTAAACATTCCCGCGATGTTATTGTAGGATAAGTCTAGAATCTTTCGTGAAGTGTATGTAGAGCGTAATGTTATGTTGTGTAGTCTAAATGTACAACTTGATTGATTATTCATTGTGTACATTAAAATGCGATGTTTTCATTGTTAACATATACATAATTATATATAAAGCACAATACTGTTGTCGTTGGTCTTTTGGTAAGAGTGAAAAGAGATTTAAACAGTAGACTTATAATATGGTTTTCTCCATTGAGATCCTTCACTTTCGTTGGTTATAATTTGATGAGTTTCCGTTTGGGATTGAGCAGAAGAAGTTTGTTTTGTTATCGCCTCAGTGCAGCTGATCGCTCTTTGGTTTTGTTCAATATCTGTATGATTTTTATTTTCATGTGGAGACTTAATTTCTTCGATTTCAATTGATTCTTCGCTTTTTATCTTAGACTGTACATCTCTATTAACATGTTTCGCACAAAACATCGACGTTTGTCTGAAAAAAATAAACAGAACATCCTACCGAGCGCATAACGACGCGCTAAAAACCATAATGCAGTGCCTACAAATGTAAACGCTCCTGTATAAGTAATGCCTGTTTCGATAAGGTTGCTCCGATTTTTTATCCCCCGTACTTTTCCTATTTCTTCGGCTTTTTCGAATAACTCGTGGAGGCGTAAACCCTGATTTGTCAGATCTGTATTTAAAGTAAGACTGTTATCCTTAAAATCAGTTTTTGATTTAAACTCCGAAATTATTTCTGAAAAATTAACATTTTCTTTTTCTTCTTTAGTATACGTAAATATTTCGGTTACGTTTACTGCTATAATGTCTTTAAATTTTTCATCTGGAAATTTAAATTCATCTCTAGAATTTCCCACATCGCTTGCTGTAAGTGTGATAGTTTTTGTATTTGCTTTACAACCTGGTTTTAATGTTAGAATGCCTGCCCTTTTTAATATTATTGAAATAGGTTGTCCGACGGTACATGTAATATGCGCCACTTCTTCTACTTGTACTGAAAATATCCAGCTATTTTTGCTGTGTAACTTTTTCCAATAAGGGTGTTAAAGTTGTTTAAGCCTAATATCACAGTTTTTAAAGTTTGAAAAATTTGGTGTCGTAATTAAATTGATTTCGCAATTGTTGGATGTTCCTATCTTATGTGAAGGGTGTACATTTTTATAAATATATTTGTTATGTAATGTTTTACATAGAGATAGATCTTGGTAATTAAAACTGAAGCATAGGGATCGATCCTTTTGAATTGCTGAATATTCAAATTTTGGTACAATATAAGCGTGTGTTTCTGTATCTGAAGGAGTTGATAATTCTTTAACTGGAAGTGGAATACTTTTGAACAAATCGTATGTTTCGAGATTCAGAAGCGGAAATTTCAAAATAAGAATAATTTTGTAGTTTTTGTAGTAAATGGAAAGGTCAGAGAGTTTTATTAAGTCGTACATTGTTAAAATTTGGAGAGGAACTGGAGTTTCTAGGTTTGGATGTACTTTTTGAATTTTTTCTATGCAGTGCCTAATTTGTGGAGCTGATAAAAGTTTAGGGTGCACTTCGCCTTGCCGAGCAAATTAGATTGCATCTAAGAGCATTGTGGTGTCGAATTCAAATTCTAATATGTGGTTATGCAATGCCGCTAGATGAGAAGCTAATTTTTGATTTAACTGAATTTTACGGATATCGTTATTTATTTTTTTATTTTGTTTGTCTGCTTTTTGAACCAGTTCTGTAATTACTTTAGTAATAGAGTTCCATTTTTCGTTGTTTTGATTGAATTCTGATTGAACTATGTGGGTAAAATTTGCAAGAGTTTCCGCAAGTGCTGCAGTATTATTCGAAAATTGTTCAATTTTGCTTTCGTAATAGGCAGCATCGTTTTCATCTAAATTCCCGAATAATATTTTTATCACTGAACCTAAAAA
>JAAAKG020171410.1:2395-21260 GCA_010014905.2 Druon quercuslanigerum
CCAAAACGAAAATTATAATTAATTTTTAAAATTCCCTGTCCCAGAGTAAAAATTATATTTTTTTACGGAAACTTTCTATCCCCAACTGAAAATTATAGTATTCTTGACTAAAATTCCTTGTTCCAAACAAAAAGTTATAATTATTTATTAAAATTTGCTTTCACAGACTAAAAATTATGATTCTTTCCTACAATTTCTTTCCCAAATATTAAAATTCAAATTTCCTAAAAAAGTGAACATTTAAAAGTCAACATTATAATTTTATAAGGCATTTCTCTGTCCCGATTGTGAATATTATATTTTTCTACTAAGATTCCCTGTCCCAAATTTGAAATTATCATTCTTCACTGAAATTCCCTGTCCCAGAGTAAAAATTAAAATTATTTAGGGGAATTTTCTGTCCCAATGGTCAAAATTATACTTATACAAAAACAATTTTTGTCCCAATCTCTAAATTCTAATATTCTTGGGTGAAATTCCTTGTCCAAAACGAAAAATTAGAATTAGTTTTTAAAATTCCCTTTTCAAGAGTAAAAATTATAATTCTTTACGGGAATTTTCTGTCCCAATTGTCAAAATTATATTTGTAGAAAAACAATTTGTCTCCCAATCTCAAAATTTTAATATTCTTGAGTGAAATTCCTTGTCCCAAACAAAAAATTATAATTAATTTTTAAAATTCCCTGTCTCAGAGTAAAAATTATAATTTAAAATTATATTTCTGTGCGGAAATTCTCTATCCCAAAACTCGAAATAATAATTTGTCACTAAGATTCCCTGTCCCTGTTCTTTACGGGAATTTGCAGTCCCAATTGTCAAAATTATATTTATATACTAAAATTTCCTGTTCCAACTTAAAAAATATAAATTACTGAGTAAAATTCCTTATCCCAAACAAAAAATTATAATTAAATTTTTGATTTTCCTGTCCCAGAGTAAAAATTATGATTCCTTACGGGAATTTTTTCTCCCAATTGTCAAAATTACATTTATACAAAAACGTATTCTGTCCCAAACTCAAAATTATAATATTCTTGGGCGAAATTCCTTGTCCAAAACAAAAAATTATAATTAATTTTTAAAATTTCCTGTCCCAGAGTAAAAATTATAATTCTTTACGGAAACTTTCTGTTCCAAAATCAAAATTATAGTATTCTTGACTAAAATTCCTTGTTTCAAACAAAAAATTATAATTCTTTATCAAAATTTGCTTTCTTTATAAAAGTTCTTTCCCAAATATTAAAATTCTAATTTTCTACAAAATTGAACGTTCAAAAGTCAACATTATAATTCTATAGGGCAATTCTCCGTACCAATTGTGAATATTATATTTTTCCACTAAGGTTCCCTGTCCCAAATTTGAAATTATCATCCTTCACTCAAATTCCCAGTCCCAGAGTCAAAATTATTATTTCTTATGGGAATTTTCTGTCCCAATTGTCAAAATTATATTTATACAAAAACATATTATGTCCCAATCTCAAAGTTATAATATTCTTGAGTGAAATTCCTTGTCCCAAACAAAAAATTATAATTACTTTTTAAAATTTCCTGTGCCAAACAAAAAATTATAATTCCTTTTTAAAATTCCCTGTCTAGAGTCAAAAGTAAAATTGCTTACGGTCATTTTCTGTCTCAAATGTAAAAGTTATATTTATTTAATTAAACTTCTGTCACAAACTCAAAATTTTAATTCTTCATTATATTTCATGTCCTAAGCCCAAAATTAAACTATTTATGTCTAAAATTCCTTGTCCCAAACTCAAAATTATAATTCTTTAATAAACTTCTAGGTCAGAAACCCAAATTTCCAATTCTTTATTTCCTTGTCCCAGCGTTAAAATCATAATTTTTTACGTGAATTGCCTGTCCCAATTGTAAATATTTTATTTATTTACTGAGTGAAATTCCTTGTCCCAAACAAATTATAGTTACTTTTTAAAATTCCCTGTCCCAGAGTAAAAATTATAATTCTTTACGGGAATTTTCTGTCCCAATTGTAAAAGTTCTATTTATTTACTTACATTTTCTACCACAAACTGAAAATTATAATATTCTTGACTAAAAATTCTTGTTTCAAACAAAGAATTATATTTCTTTATTAAGCTTAGCTTTTACAGACTAAAAATTATAATTCTTTATTAAAATTTACTTCCCAAACATTAAAATTCAAATTTTCTACAAAATTGAACGTTCAAAAGTCAAAATTATAATTCTATAAGTCCCATTTGTCAAAATTATATTTCTCTACTGAAATTATCTATCCAAAAAATCGAAATAATTATTTCTCACTAATATTCCCTGTCTCAAATTTGAAATTATCATCCCCGAGTCAAAAATATAATTATTTACTAGAATTTGCTGTCCCAACTGTCGAAATTATATTTATGCACTAAAATTTCCTGTGACAAACTCAAAATTATAACATTTTAGGCATTTTATGCCTAAATTGTAAAAATTACATTTATTTAATTACATTTCCTGTCCCAAACTCAAAATTATGATATTCTTGACTCAAATTCCTTGTCCCAAATCAAAAATTATAATTCTTTATTAAAATTCCGTTCCCAAATATTAAATTTAAAATTCCCTAAAAAATTGTACGTTGAAAATTGAAAATTTTAATTTTTTTTGTCCCGATTGCAAATATTATATTTCTCAACTAAAATTCTCTATCCCAAAACTCGAAATATTAATTTTTTCCTAAAATTCTCTGTCCCAGAGTAAAATTATAATTCTTTACTTAAATTTCCTGTCCCACACTCAAGATTATAATATTCTTGACTAAAATTTCGTGTCCCAGATAAGAATTACAAATCTTTCAGAAATTTGCTTCTCTATATTAAAATTATAATTTTTTACACAGTTCCCTGTTTAAAATTCTTAGCGCTGAACTCAAAATTATAATTTTTCACTAAAATTCCGTGTCCTAAACTCAAAATTAAGATTTTTTTTACTAAAATTCCTTGTCCCAAATACAAAATTATAATTTGTTACTAAAATTCATTGTCCCAATTCAGAATTTGAAATATTTTAGAAAATCGCCTGTTTTAATTTTTAAAATTATATTTCTTTACTAAAATTCCCTGTCTCAAAATAAAAAAATTCAAATCTCTATGGAACATTTTCGGTTTTTGAAATTTTTTTATTGAATCTCTGTTACTATTTAAAATTAAAGATAAATCCCGGTGACTGAATCACATTCCTGTTTTTTTTTTCGACGAAAAAATTTTTTGGCATTTTTCTGATTTCCCGGTCAAGTAGACACCTTGATAAACTTCCTTTTAAAATTTGTTCATTAATGCTCTTCCTCAATAAAACACTAATTATTAGGGTGGGTCAAATTTCAATTTTTGAACTATTTTTTTTACCAATTTTCTACGTGACAACCAATTAGAGCGATTTTTTGTAGGTAGAGTTCTTTTAGTGAAAAATAATATAAAATTACAAAATAATATTTATAAAATTAAAATTACACTTTCAATAAAAAAATTACAATGAATGAAATCCAAAAAACGAGTTTTTTTCGGGATTTTCAAACAATTCTATCTTAAAGACATTTTTTGTTTAATTTCTAATTTTATATTATTTTTGAGTAAAAAAGCTCTACTATCAAAAAAATTTAAATAAAAAAATAGATCAAAAATTGAAAAAAAAATGTTTTGCCCCGTTTCTAGTTTCCAAAATATCGGGATTTCGTCCCACCCTCAATTGACAAATGTTTTCTTCTCTTAATTCAAATAACAAAAATAAAGATAATCTCTAAATCTATAATTAACAAAATATCTTCTTAAATTTAATAAAATTTGATCAGATTTCTAAATATCTTCTTACACAAAAAAATGAAAAACTGCGAATAGAGAATTTGAGAATTTCGTTGATTGATCTGGCCAACAATCCTGAATAGAAATAGAATTGTGTATTCTATTTGAATTTTCAGGATGGGTCGGTCCATTTTTTAATTATATTTTTTTATTTGATCGACCCTACAGCGCCCTTTTGCTAAGTCCCTTTAACTTTGGTTGAAAAATAAAAATTATCAGAATATACTGTTAATCATTGGCGGAGCTCTTTTCATCTTGAATGACCTGATCCGGCTGTGTGCTTCGATTAACACAATCTCGGACTGCTTGCAATATTATCCCAACCCTTCTGTCAACTGCGGCGAAATGCGGTTCCCACAGGATTGGCGAAACAGGATCCTTTGCCATGCTTTGACGCAGGGCGTCACTCAATCGCGTGGGTCCATTATGAAATCTGGAAGCAATTAGAAATTATTAATTAAACAGGCTGACCACAAAAATTTATTTTCAAAAACAAATAACTCCTAAATATAGTTTCTAACTCCTAACTCCTAACTCCTAACTACTGAAGAATAACTCTTAACTTCTAACTCTTAACAACTAACTCCTAATTCACATTGCCTAATTTTTAATGCACAACTTCTAGATCCTGACTGCTAACTCACAACTCTTAACTCCTAATTCCTAACTCATAATTCCTCACTCCTAATTCATAACTCCTGATTCTTAATTCACAACTCTTAACTCATAATTCCTAACTCCTGAATTATAATTCACAACTCCTAAATCCTTATATACAAATCTCAACTTCTAGGTCCTGATTCCTAATTCACAACTCCTGACTCCCAATTCACAATTCCTGTTTCACAGCTCATAAGTCGTGTCTCCTAATTTACAACTCTTAACCCCTAAATCCTAATTCACATCTCTTAACTCCTAATTCCAAATTCCCTACGAAATTTTTCGTTCAAAAGTCAAAATTATAATTCTATCAGGTACTTTCTCTAAGCCAATTATCAATATTATATTTGTCTACTGAAATTCTCTATTCTAAAACTCGAAATAATAATTTTTCACTAAGATACCCTGTCCCACATTTGAAATTATCCTGAAATATTCATCCTTCAATCGCGTGGGTCCATTATGAAATCCAGAAGCAATTAGAAATTATTATTTAAACAGAGTGACCGCAAAACTTTATTTTTAAAAACAAATAACTCCTAAACCTAGTTTCTAACTCCTGAATTGTCGCTCCTAACTCCTAACTTCAAAATCCTCACGCTTAACTCCTAATTTACAACTCTTAACTCCTAATTCCTAACTTATAATTCCTCACTCCTTATTCAAAACTGCTGACTTTTAATTAACAATTCCTAACCCCTAACTCCTAATTCACAACTCCTTACTCCTAATTTAAAACTCCTAACTCATCACTCTTAATTCAAAAATCCTAACTCCTTACTCCTAATTCAGAACTTCTGATTCTTAATTCACAGCTCTTAACTCATAATTCCTAACTTCTGACTTATAATTCACATCTCCTAAATCCTTATCTACAAACCTCAAATTCTAGGTCCTGATTCCTAATTCACAACTCCTGACTCCCAATTCACAATTCCTATTTCACAGCTCATAGGTCGTGACTCCTAGTTTACAACTCTTAACCCCAAAATACTATTTCACATCTCTTAACTCCTAATTCAAAATTCCTAACTCCTGAATCCTAATTCAAACTTATAACTCCTAAATCACAACTGTTACTAACTCCTGACTTATATTTCACAACTTCTAAATCCTAATCTACGAACCCCAACTTCTAGGTTCTGACTATACTAATTCACAGATCCCAACCCCTAATTAGAAAATCCAAACTCTTAACTTCTAATTCACAACTCTTAACTCCTATCTCCTAATTCACAACTCCTAATTTAAAACTCCTAACTTCTAACTCCTTACTCCCAATTTAGAACTAATGATTCTTAATTCCCAACTCCTAACTCCTAATTTATAAGTCATAACACAGTCATGATGGTTAATTATTACCTCCTAAATTCTAAGTCATAACTCTTAACTCCTCATTCACTGTTCCAAACTTAGAATGACAATATTTTTGACTTTAATTTCTTGCCCAAAATTAAAAATTAGAATTATTTTCTGAAATTTCATATCCCTAACTTAAAGTTCTTAGTCCTTACTGCAATTCCCTTTCACATCTAAAAATTATAAATGTTTTACAAAGTTCACTGTCCCAAAGTTTAAAGTTCACAGACTAAAAATTACAATTCTTTACTAAAATTCATTTCCCAAACTTTGAAATTAAAATTCCCTACAAAATTGTTCGATCAAAAGTCAAAATTATAATTCTATCAGGCACTTTCTCTAAGCCACTTGTCAATATTATATTTGTCTACTGAAATTATTTATCGCAAAACTCAAAAAAATAATTTTTCACTAAAATTCCCTGTCCCAAATGTGAATTTATCATCCTGAAATATTCATCCTTCAATCGCGTGGGTCCATTATGAAATCCAGAAGCAATTAGGAATTATTAATTATTTTTTATTAATTATTGAATATTAATATTTTATTATTATTTAATTAAACAGGGTGACCGCAAAACTTTATTTTCAAAAACAAATAACTCCTAAATCTAGTTTATAACTCCTAAATTGTCACTTCTAACTCCTAACTTCTAAATACTCACGCCTCACTCCTGAAGTCTAACTCTTAACGTAAAACTCCTAACTACTAACTAACACTCTAATCAACAGCTCCTTACTCCCAATTTAAAACTCCTAACTCATTGCTCCTAATTCACAAATCCTAAATTCTGACTTCTAATTCGAATTGCCTAACTTTTAATACACAACTTCTGGGTCCTGACGCCTAACTTACAACTCTTAAATCCTAATTCCTAACTCATAATTCCTCACTCCTTATTCAAAACTGTTGACTCTAATTAACAATTCCTAACCCCTAATTCCTGATTCACAACTCCTTACTCCTAATTTAAAACTCCTAACTCATTACTTTTAATCCAAAAATCCTAACTCCTTACTCCTAATTCATAACTCCTGATTCTTAATCCACAGATCTTAACTCATAATTAACTCATAATTCCTGACTCCTGACTTATAATTCGCAACTCCTAACTCCTTATCTACAATTTTCAACTTCTAGGTCCTGATTCCTAATTCACAACTCCTGACTCCCAATTCATAATTCCCCTATTTCACAGCTCATAGGTTGTGACTCCTACTTTACAACTCTTAACCCAAAATCCTAATTCAAATCTCTAAACTCCTAATTAAAAATTCCTAATTCCTGACTCCTAATTCACAGTTATGACTCCAAAACCACAACTATTACTAACTCCTGACTTCTATTTCACCACTTCTAAATCCAAATCTGCGAATCCCAACTTCTAGGTTCTGACTACTAATTCACAGATCGCAATTCCTAATTTAAAACTTCTAACTCTTAACTTCTAATTCACAATTCCTAACACCTATATCCTAATTCATAGTTCCTAATTTAATACTCCCAACTCTTAACTTTTAATTCACAACTTCTAACTCCTATCTCCTAAATTACAACTCCTAATTTAAAACTTCTAACTCCTAACTTAAAACTCTTGATTCTTAATTCACAACTCCTAACTTCTAATTCACAAGTCATAACACAGTCATGACACTTAATTATCAACTTCTAAATTCTAAGTCACAACTCCTAACTCCTTATTCACTATCCCAAACTCAAAAGTTTAATATTCTTGACTAAAATTCCTTGTCTTAAACCTCCTAACTACTAACTTCTAACACTTAAGTCCTGAAGTCTAGCTCCTAAATCCTAACTTCTTATTCACAACTCCTAAGCCCTAATCAACAACTCCTAACTCCTAATTCACAAGTCATAACTCCTAAATGCTGACACTTATTTATCAACTCTTAAATACTAAGTGACAACTCCTAACTCCTCACTCACTGTTCAAAATTCAGGATGACAATATTCTTGACTAAAATTCCTTGTCCAAAATTCAAAATTATAATTCTTTTCTGAAATTTCATATCCCCAACTTAAAATATTTATTCCTTACTCAAATCCTAACTTCTAATTCAGAACTCCTAGCCCCTAATCAACAACTCCCAAACCTTAATTCACAAGTCATAACTCCTAATTCCTGACATTTAATTCACAACTCCTAACTCTTAAATTCTAATTCGCAAATAACCCCTCATTCACAACTCCTAACCCCTATCTACTAGAACACAACTTCTAATTAAAAACTCATAATTTACAACTCCTAATGTCTAATTTAAAACTCATAGCTCCTAATTCACAACTTCTGACTCATAACTTAAAACTCCTAACTCCTAATCCACAACTACTAACTTCTAGATCCTGACTCCTAATTCACCACTCCGAACTCCTGAGTAACAACGCCTAACTTCTAATTTAAAAACCCTAACTTATTACTCCTGATTCACAAATCCTAAATTCTGACTTCTAAGTCACATTGCCTAACTTTTAATGTAAAACTTCTGGGTCCAGACTCCGAATTCACAACTCCTGACTGCCAATTTACAATTCCTATTTCACAACTCATAGGTCGTGACTCCTAATTTACAACTCTTAACCCCTATTTCCTAATTCACATCTCTTAACACCTAATTACAAATTCCTAACTCCTGACTCCTAATTCACACTTATAGCTCCTAAATCACAACTACTACTAACTCCTGACTTATATTTCACAACTTCTAAATCCTAATCTACGAATCCCAACTTCTAGGTTCTGACTATACTAATTCACAGATCCCAACTCCTAATTAGAAAATCCAAACTCTTAACTTCTAATTCACAACTCCTTTACCCTATTTCCTAATTCACAACTCCTAACCCCTGTCTCCTAATTCACAACTCCTAACTTCCAATCTACAAATTTCAAATTCTTGGTCCTGATTCCTAATTCACAACTCCTGATTCCCAATTCACAACTCCTATTTTATAACTGTCTTCGTGACTCGTAACTCACAACTTCTGACTCACAACTTCCAAATATTAACTACTAATTCTTAAATCGTAATTCACAACTCCCAACTCATAGGTACTGACTTATAATTCACAACTCCTGACTTACAACTCCTCACTATTAACTACTAACTCTTAACTTCTAATTCAATCTTCCTAACTCATGACTCCTAATTCACACTTATATCTCCTAAATCACAACTCCTAACTCCTAATTTCTAATTCACAACTTTTAGCTCCTAATCTACGAATGCAAACTTCTAGGTCCTGGCTACTAATTCGCAGATCCCAACTCCTAATTCAAAAAATCTAACTCTTAACATTTAATTCACAACTTCTAACCCCTATCTCCTAATTCGAAACTCCTAATTTACAACACCTAACTCCTCACTCCTAATTCTCAGCTAATGATTCTTAATTCACAACTCGTAACTTCTAATTCGTAACTCCTGACTTATAATTCACAACTCCTAACTTCTAATCTACAAATCTCAAGTTCTAGGTCGTGATTCCTAATTCACAACTCCTGACTCAGATCTGCTTACTATTAACTTCTAACTCTTAAATCCTAATTTGAAACTCCTAACTCTTATTTAAAACTCCTAACTTTTTAATCCAAATTTATAACTCCTCACTCCTAATTATCAACTCCTAACTCAGGACTCCTAACTCCTAATTCAAAACTCTTGACTCTTAACTTCTTATTTACAACTGTTGAGTCCTAATTCATCCCTCCAAGTGAAAGTTGAGTTTTTCTACCGAAAAAGAAGATTTTTCCACAAAATGCATTAATTTTCAACAAAAAAAGCGAATATTTAACCAAAGAGATAAATTTTCAACAAAAATGATAAATCGTCCATTAGAAAACTTACATTTTCAGTTAAAAAAATTAATTTTAAAATAAGAAACAACGATTTTTTTAACAAAATCATTAACCAATTATCAATTACAAACACTACAATTTAACCAAAAAAACACAAATTTTCCACCACGTTGTTAAATCCTCAGAAGAAAAGGAAATTTTCAACAAAACAGTTGACTTTTCAATCTAGAAGTATACTTTTTAACAAAATTGTTTAATTGTCACCAAAATAGATCAATTTTCAACCAGAGACTACAATTTTCCACTAAACACTATGAATTGTTCAATCAAACATGAAATAGTTAAAATTTTAGTTACAAAAATAAATGTTTAATATAAAAAAAAACAAATTCCAAAAAATATAATAGTAAAATTTTCCGTCAAAA
Organism: Druon quercuslanigerum; assembly: GCA_010014905.2. Taxonomy (NCBI): domain Eukaryota; kingdom Metazoa; phylum Arthropoda; class Insecta; order Hymenoptera; family Cynipidae; genus Druon; species Druon quercuslanigerum. The sequence continues at coordinate 12,478 of JAAAKG020171410.1, forward strand.
AAATTTATTTGTGACAAAAAACAATGCAATTCAAATGATGTAGTTTAATTTTCAACCAAAAACAAGAATTTGTTACTCAAAACATTAATTTTCTCCTGAAAAAAAAAACATTTTTGAACAAAGCACATGAATTTGTAATAAAAAAATTATTTTTTAACAAAGAATCTAGTGGTAGATTTTCAATTAGGAAAATTAATTTTCCGCGGAAAGAAAATAAATTTTCAAGAAAATAGTTGGAAACTATCTGCATTACCAGAGATAATGGAATAAAACGAGCTTAAAATTAAATATCGATTATTGACGCCATGCAGATGTTTTTACAACTGTTTAAACAATTTCCATTTGTTTAAATAATTTTTTATCATAAGTCGTGAATACTTTGTTCTTTAAGCACAATCTCATTCCAGCAATTCATTTGCAATTTTATGTTATGAAAACAAGTGTAAAGTATTTGAGCGATTGTGCAATATCTGAATGACGTATATTAAATAAAAAGCGACATTGTTAACGAAATTTAAAATGAATAACAGCGTTTTATCTCTTTTTCATGAAAAGTTACAATCAAAAATTAATAAATTGTTTAAATAAGGAAATTCTGCAATTGTAATGTGTTAAAAAATGATAAAAAATATTTGTCACTTCTCTAATAATAATAATAATAAATAATGTAAAAAACCATAGTACTCTCGTCAGTGCCAATTTTACGAAATATTGTAATTTTTTTTTTGTTGAAAATTTATATTCAAATTAAAAAAAAAATTATCTGTGAAAATTCCTTTAGAAAAAATTTTTTTTACTGAAAATTTAACTAATATATTTTAAGTTAAAAATTTATCTGTTTAAGGTGAAAAGTCAACCATTTTGATAAAAGTTCGTCTTTCGGTAGAAAAGTATTGTCATTAGATAAAAATTCATGTAATTTTTAAAAAATTGGTATTTTTTTGGTAAAAAATTAACTAGATAAATTGAATTTTTTGATTAAAAATCTATTTAGTCTGGATTAAAAATCTAACATTATCTTAAAATATTTTTGAAGGGAAAAAATTATTTTTTTAACTGAAAATTGAGCTATTATTTTTTTGGGTTAAAAATTGATATTTTCTAGTTGCAAATTCATGTATTCTTTCAAATTCTTTTTGGTTGAAAATTAATTTTTTTAAAGAAAAGTAAATTATTTTATTTTTTGTTGAATATGTATCTTTGTTTTCTTGAGAATTAATATTTTTAACTGGAAATCTACCTGATACATTTTTTGTTGAAAATGTATTTTTTTATACTTAAAACAAAATTTTTTTTGTAAAAGACTAATCTTCTTGGTTAAAATTTCTTCTTTTTTGGTTGGCAATGCAACTTTATGGTTTAAAATTAACTATTTTATTTAAACCTTGTCCTTTTTTTGAAAATTTAATATTTTTTCCACAAAATTAAATTTGTTGTTATTTTATTTTACATTTATTTATAAATCGTATAAAACTTGGTCAGACAATCCTATTGTACCAATTTTTCTTAATATTTATATTTGATTAACAGGCTGACAAACACTTGTTCAAATACGTGACCCGTATCTTTGACAAAAAGAGTTGATTGATTTAACAAAATGATTTCTTTTTTATCAGTGTGAATTTAATTTTGTTAGTTTGCGACACATGAAAAGAGTAAAGAATAAAATGTTTTTGCTAAATAAATAACTTTTAAAAAACTATTCAAAGATTTTTATTTGAAGATTTATTCATAAACGAATTCAGAGGAATTAAAAAAATCCCGAGTAATTCAAGAAATTCAGAGTAATTAAAAAATTCAGAAGAATTTAGAGGAATTCAAATATTCAAAGAATTCAGAGGAATTTAAATGAATTCATGGAACTCAAGGAATTTTGATAAATTTAAGGTACTTTAAGAATTAAGAGGAATTAAAGGAATTCATAGTAATTCATGAGAATCAGAGGAATTCAAAGAATTCAGAGAAATTTAGAGGGATTTAGAGGAATGCAAGAAATTTAGAGGAATTCAGATAAATTTAAGGAACTCAATGAATTCAGAGGAATTAAAAGAATCCCGAGTAATTCAAGAAATTCAGAGTAATTAAAAAATTCAGAAGAATGTAGAGGAATTAAAAAAATTCAAAGAATTCAGAGGAATTAAAAAATACTCAATTCAGAGGAATTACCTTGAATTCAAGACATTTAAGGAATTGACACTAATTTCACAAATGTAGAGAAATTTATGGAAGTCAGAAGAATTTAAGAAATTCAAGAATTGAGACAAATTGAGAGCCGTTCAAGAAATTCATCGGAATTCTTTAAATTCAGAGGGATTCCAGGAATTCTGTGGGATTCAAGAAATTCAACGGAATTTAAAGAATTTAAATGAATTCATGGAACTCATGGAATTTTGATACATGTTAGGTACTTAAAAAATTAAGAGGAATTAAATGAATTCATAGTAATTCAAGAAAAACAGAGGAATTCAAAGAATTCAGAGGAATTTAGAGGAATTTAGAGAAATGTAAGAAATTTAGAGGAATTCAGATAAATTTAAGGAAATCAATGAATTCAGAGGAATTAAAAGAATCCCGAGTAATTCAAGAAGTTCAGAGTAATTAAAAAATTCAGAAGAATTTAGAGGAATTCAAAAAATTCAAAGAATTCCGAGGAATTTAGAGGAATTAAAAAAACTCAATTAATTCAGAGGAATTACCTGGAATTCAAGACATTTAAGGAATTCACACTAATTTCACAAATTCATAGAAATTTATGGAAGTCAGAAGAATTCAAGAAATTCAAGAATTCAGACAAATTGAGAGCCATTCAAGAAATTTATCGGAATTCTTTAAAATCAGAGGGATTCGAGGAATTAAGTGGGATTGAAGAAATTCAGCGGACTTGGAATTTAAATGAATTCATGAAACTCATGAATTTAGATAAATTCTAGGTACTTAAAGAATTAAGAGGAATTAAAGGAATTCCGAGTAATTCAAGAAAATAAGAGGAATTTAGAGGAATGCAAGAAATTCAGGGGAATTCAGATGAATATAAGAAACTCACTAAATTCAGGAGAATTAAAAGAATCAAGTAATTCAGAGTAATTAAAAAATTCAGAAGAATTTAGAGGAATTCAAAAAATTCAAAGAATTCAGAGGAATTTAGAGGAATTAAAAAGTACTCAATTAATTCAGAGGAATTACCTGGAATTCAAGACATTTAAGGAATTCACACTAATTTCACAAATTCAGAGAAATTTTTGGAAGTTAGAGGAATTCAGGGAATCCAAGGAATTTAGAGAAATTCAAGAATTCAGACAAATTGAGAGCCATTCAAGAAATTCAGAGGGATTCCAGGAACTCAGTGGGATTCAAGAAATTCAACGGAATTTAAGAAACTTAAATGAATTCATGAAAATCATGGAATTTAGATCAATTCTAGGTACTTAAAGAATTAAGAGGAATTAAAGGAATTCAGATGAATTTAAGAAACTCAATTAATTCAGGGGAATTAAAAGAATCCCGAGTAATTCAAGTAATTCAGAGTAATTCAAAAATTCAGAAAAATTTAGAGGAATTCAACAAATTAAAAGAATTCAAAGGAATTTAGAGGAATTACAAAAATTCAGAAGAATTCAAGGAATTCAGAAGAATTCAAGGAATTCAGAAGAATTCGGAAGAACTTAAGGAAATCAGAAGAATTAAGGGAGTTTAAAGGAGTTAGGGGAATTCTGATAATTATAGGAATTTGGAATAATCGATAAATACAAAGGCATTCATACGAATTAACAGAAATTGAAGGAATTAATAGGAATTCTTAGGTATCGAAGGAAATCATTGGAAATCAATTAAAAAATAATTTATAGGAATTTGGCAGTTCATAGGAATTCATGAAATTCAACGTTATTCATGAAATTCGGAGAAATTCTATAGGCTGCAGAATTATATTGAGAATTCATAGGAATTTAAGAAGTTTCGCATAATTCAATTAATTTTAATAATTCGAAGAATTCAGAGGAATTAAATAAATTACTAAAAATAAAAGGAATTTGAATGAATTGAAGGAATTTAGAGAAATGCAAGAATTTTTTGGGATTTAAGAAATTCAAGGATTTCAAAGGAAATCAGAAGAATTCAAATTAATTCAAGCATCTTAAGTAATTCAGAGCAATTCAACGAATTCCGAGTAATTCGAGAAATTAGGAGGAATCCAAGGAATTCAGGAGGATTTAGAAGAATTCACGAAATTCAGAGGAATTCAGCAAATTTAGAGAAAATCAAGATATTCAAAGAAATTAGGTGTAAGTTCAAGAATTCAGCGCAAACTTAGGTAGTGAAAGGGATTTAGGGGAATTGAGAAGAATTCAAGAAATTCCAAGTAATTTAAGGAATTCAGAGGAAGTAAAGGAATTCAGAAAAATTAAGTGGAATTGGGGTCATTGAAAGGAATTTGAGGAATTCGAACGAATTCAGAGGAATTAAAAAAACTCACATGAATTTAAGGAATATAAAGAAAATCATAAAAAATTTAAGTAATTCAAGAGAATTCACGAGCATTCAAGGAATTCATGGGAATTTAAGGAATTCATGGAAATTAAGGGAGTTCAGGGGAATTTAAGGAATTCATGAAAAATCAAGAAATTCAGAAAATTTGAAGGGATTCAGAAGAATTCAAGGGATTTATAACAATTTAATGAACTCATAAGAATTCAATGAATTCACAGGAATTAGGAGGAATTCAATGGAATCAAAGGAATTAAAATGAATTAAAGTATTTCAAGGGAATTTTAGGAATCCACACGAATTCAAACGAATTTAAGAAATTCATATGAATTCAATGAATTCCGAGAAATTTAAGGAATTCATGTAAATTAAGGGAATTTACAGGAAATTAAGAGTTTATGGAAATTCAAGAAATTCAGAAAAATCCAAGCGATTCAAAAGAATTCAAGGAATTCAGAGAAATTGAACAAGTTCATGGAAATTCAAGAAATTCAGAAAAATTTAAGGTATCCACGGGATTCAGAAGAATTCAAGGAATTCAAGGAATTCAAGGAATTTCAAGGAATTCAGGGGAGTTAAAGAAAATAAGTAGAGTTATAGAAATTCTAGGTAGGAATTTGCACAAATTCAGAGGATTTCAAAGAATTTACATGAATTTAAGGAATTCAGAGAAATTTATAGAAATTCTAGGAATTCAAGGGAATTAAAGGAAATTAGGGGAATTGACGAAAATTAAGGAAATTCAAGGGAATTTAAGGAATGCATGGAAATCCAGATAAAAATTAAAGGGATTTAGAAGAATTCAAGGGATTCAGAAGAATTCAATGAATTCACAGGAATTCAAGGAATGAGGAGGAAATCAGGAGAATTGAAAGAATTAGGTCGAATTAAAGTAATTCAAGGGAATTTTAGGAATTCACACGAATTCTGAGGAATTAAAAAATTCACACGAATTCTGAGGAATTAAAAAATTCAAATGAATTCAAGGAATTCCGATAAATTCAAGGAATTCAGGAGAATTTAAGGAATCCAAGAGAATTAAAGGAATGCCGGGGAATTTGAGGAATTCATGAGAATTCATGAAATTTCAAGGAATTTAAAGAATTCATGAGAATTCCTGGAAATTAATTCAGAAGAATTAATTAATTAATTAAGAATTCAGAGGAATTTAAAGAGTTCATGAAAATTCAATAAATACAGAACAGTCTAAGGGATTCAGAATAATTTAAGTAATTAAGAGGAATTCAGGAGAATTAAAGGAATTAAAATGAATCACTGTAATTCAAGGGAATTTGAGGAATTAACACGAATTCAGAGGAATTTAGGAAATTTACATGAATTCAAGGAATTCCGAGAAATTCAAGGAATACAGAATAATTCAAGGAATTCAGAAGAACTCAAGAAACTTAGAAGAATTCAAGGAATTCAGAGAAGAATTAAAATGAATTCGGAGAATTCATAGGCACTACCGGAATGCAGGGATTTTAGAGTAACACAAAGAACTCCAAAAATTCAGGAAGTGTAACTAAATCATAGGAAATAAAGGATTTTAGGAGGATTCAAATGGTTCAAATAATTAAAGGATTTTGGAAGAAGTCAAAGAAATAGAAGGAATAAATAGGAATCGATACAAACTTATGAAATTCATAGGAACTGAAGGAGTTTACAAGAATTTAAGTAATTCCGATAATTCAAGGAATTTAGAGGAATTGAAGGAGTTGACAGGAATTTAAGAAACCTATACTTATAATTCAGGAAATTCCAAAAATTCATGGAATTCCAGGGACTTTAAGATAACGCAAGGATTTCTGGAGAATTTAATGAGTTCAGGATAATTCAAATAATTCAGATAATTTAACCAATTCAAGAAATTGATAACACTTCAAAGGAATTAAAAAGCATTCAGAGAGAAATTGCAAGAAATTCAGAGGAATGAAACATTCAAGGATTTGATGCAGAAAAAAAGTAGGCACGAGGTTGAACAACCAAATGTGATTGATGACAGGTGCCAGGAGAAGAGCAGATTGATAGTGATTGCTGGTTTCCGGTGTCAAGAGTCGTTGTTCCAGTGACATAAATATCGGAAACGAATCGTCTCACTCAAATACCTTACTCAAATGGAAATTCCATTACAGGTGGTCTCGCAACATCAAATTAAAATCAGATCAAGCTTCCTCATTAATGCCATTTCATCAGAAAATCACTAGATTCTATTTAATATCCATTTGCCTCCTGGGAAGCGAATGAAAAATAATGGATTCACTGCTCGCTTTCTGGAAGTAGTCAATGGAATAGAATAGAAGCCAATAATGGAAGATCTCAGGCACTCCCTGGGCCAATGAATAAAGTATTGGGTTAAGCAGAAACGACCTGGTGGAGAGATATATATATATATATTCTCGAATTCACACCAAGTCGAAATGCCAGAGGGTCTCGGTTGCACTTGAAGCTTCAAGATCCTCTCCGGCTGGGCTATACTACTCAAACACCAGAAAAGCTGGGAATATTTTTTACGTCCGCAGAAGATGGGGCGAAATCGGGCGAAACGAAGAAGAGGCCCACTTAAATTTACTTTAAGTGCCTCACTTTGAATTCCGGAGACGCTCAGGGCGCAGCTTCAACGCTTGCATTGAAATTGGTCACTCCTTGTCTTAAGGGGAAACGGTAGGTTTGGCTGGGCATATATGGAGGGTCATAGTACCCTCGACCGAACTTTATGTCGTGCAAAAAAACCAGCGAGTTCCGTTCTTGTATTCAAGACGTTCAGGGCGGAGCGAACGAGTGTGAGTAGTATTAAAGAGAGTGGAAGGTGACCGTACCATAGAGTTATTACAGATAGAGTAGACATGCCTGTAAGTGAGAGCGTCTACTGAATGAAAAGAGAGAGAGAGAATCGAATTGGTATTTCTGTCTCTCTCTCTTTCACTGCTTACTGCGCATGCGTTACTTTATTTTATTAGTGCACATATGTATTAACACCTGCGAGAATCTCATTGCGCATGCTCCAGTAGACAAAGATACCAATGCCAAATTCATCATCCCTCTCTTACGAACGGACATTCCCACTTACAGGCGGTCTATGGCACGCCTACTCTATCTGTTATATCTCTATGGACTGTACACTGGATAGTGGCGCACTCTGACGGCTCAGGGAAGAAGCTCGGTCATTTTAACGGGAAGTTTACTTTCTGCAATGCGTATTCTATGCTAGTTAAAAAGCTTTGTTGACAAGTTTCAGAGGAATGCAAAGAGTTCTCAGAAATTCAACGAATTCAAAGGGATTGATGAAATTAAATACAAGGGTTACATCTGAGTTCAATAAATTCAGTGGAATTTAAAGAATTTAGAGAAATTTAATTAATTCAGAGAAATTCAATTCATTCAAAGGGGTTCAATTAATTCAGAGGAATTCAATTAACACAAGAGAATATAAGAAATCCAAGGTTCTCAGAGGAATTAAAAGAGTTCAAGAAATAATTGACATTCAATTAATTCAAAGAATTCACAGAAATTCAACGAATTCGAAGGAATTCAAGAAATTAATTGGAATTAAAAGAATTTAAAAGGTTCAGAGAAATTTAAGGAATTCAAAAAAATTATTTGACATTCAAGGCATTCAGGGAAATTAAAAGAATTTAAATAATTTAGATAATTTGTTGAATTTAGAAGAACCCAAGAAATTAAAGAAATAAATTGGTATTCAAGGAATTCAAGGGATTCAGAGAAAATGCAGGAATTCAAGAAATTAGTTGGCATTCAAGGAATTCAAGGGATTAAAAGAATTTAAATAATTAACATAATTCATGGGAATTTTAGGAATTCCTGGAAATTAAGGGAATTCAGGAGAATTTAGGGAATTTATGAAAATTCTAGAAATTCAGAGGAATTCAAGAAATTCAGAAGAATTTTAAGGGATTTATAAGAATTCAATGGATTCACACGAATCCAGAGGAGTTTAAGAAATTCAAATGAATTCATGGAATTCCGAGAAATTCAAGGAATTCAAGGGAATTTAGGAATTTATGAAAATTTAAGGAATTCATGAAAATTAAGAGAATTCAGAGGAAAATAAAGAGTTCATGGGAATTCAAGAAATTAGTTGGCATTCAAGGAATTCAAGGGATTAAAAGAATTTAAATAATTAATATAATTCATGGGAATTTTAGGAATTCCTGGAAATTAAGGGAATTCAGGGGAATTTAGGGAATTTATGAAAATTCTAGGAATTCAGAGGAATTCAAGAAATTCAGAAGAATTTTAAGGGATTTATAAGAATTCAATGGATTCACACGAATCCAGAG
>JAAAKG020171421.1:0-27417 GCA_010014905.2 Druon quercuslanigerum
AATATGCAAGGGTGGGAGGAGATAGAGAAATTCGCAGTGGAAGGGAGGGTGGAATCGGACCATCAGCCATTAAGTTTATGGATAAAGGGGGAGGTTAGCGGAAGGCAGGGTGGGAAGAAGGGTTGTTTGGAGAGAGGGTGTTATGGATAAGAGAAGCAATAGAGAAGTATCAGGAGCAGTTGGGAAACGTAAGCTTTAAGGGGGACTTGGTGTGAGAGATATGGGAGGATCTGAAAAATAAAGTAAAAGAGTGATTGCAAAAAAAGGTATTTAGAAAGAAGAAGAAAGGAATGGTGAAGCCGTGGTGGGATAGGGATTGTATAATGATAAAGAGAAAGGTGAAAAGGAAGTACAGGAAGTGAAAGAAAGAAAATTCGAAAAGGGAGAAATACGTAGAAATGAGGAAGGAGTTTATGATAATGTATAAGAAGAAAGAACAGGAAAAGGAAACAAAGCTGGAAGAGGAGTCGAGAAATGTTAAGGCAGAAGGGGACGTGTGAAAGGTAATTTACAGGTTTAGAAAACGTAAGGTGCGGATAAGTGAGAACGTAGGGAGTGACGAATGGAGGGAATTTTTTTAATATTTATTTCAGGGATCAGACACACGAAAGAGAGATGAGGGGATTAGAAGAACGAGGGAGGTAGATGGAGAGGAGCTGAATGACGAGGAGATAGAGAGGCAGATAAGGAAGTTAAAAAGGTCTAAGGCAGCAGAGCTGGACAGGATACAGAACGAAGCATGGCTGTTTGGTACACAAGAGGTAAGGGAGAGGCTGAAGAGGGTAGTGAAAATATGGCGTGGAGAGGGATTCCCAAGATGGTTGAGGGAGGTTGTGATCGTACCACTGTATAAAAAAGGGGATAAGGAGAGGCAAGAAAATTATAGAGGCATCACGCTAATCAATACGACGCACAAAATATACGCGATGGTGCTGGCAGATAGGCTGCGGAAGCATGTTCAAGGGAAAGGCATACTGCCGGAGACGCAGGTGGGCTTTAGGGAGCGTAGGAGTACCATTGACAATATTTACGTTTTTCAGCACGTGGTGTATAGAGAACCATTCAAAAAGGGTGCCGAAATGTACGCGTTTTTTGTAAATCTAAAAGGCGCGTTCCATTCGGTGGATAGGGGGAGTTTGTGGGAGACATTGGAGGAAAGGGGAGTGGAGAGAGGCCTGATCGAGAGAGTGAGGGAGGTATATGAGGAGGAGAAAGATAGGGTGAGAGGCGGGGAGGGAATCTCTGAAGGTTTCTGGATGGATAGATGGTTTAGGCAGAGGTGCCCGCTTAGCCCGAGGCTGTTTGCAATTTTAATTGCAGATATGGAAAGTAAGCTAGCAGCCGGAGTGGTAGGAGAGTAGGACTTGGGGTAGGAGGGGTAAGGATGCATATGCAGATGACATAGAGCTGCTAGCAAAGATCGAAGAGGCTTTAAAGGAGGGAGAGATAAGGGAAGGGAGTGAAAGTGGAAGGGAAAAGCTGTACAGGAGGTGAAAAAGTTTGTGCACCTGGGCTTCCTGTTTCGGAGGAATGGGGGAGTGGGTGGTCATATAAAAGGGAGAGTGAGAAGGCAAATGCCGTGATGAGGCAAGTGTGGGGCCTGGGAAAGAGGTTGTTTGCAAATGATTTTGTAAGGAGAATGAAATTGTTTGATTCGCTAGTGATAAGTGTCTTATTTTACGGAGTAGAGGTGTGGGGGTGGAAGGTCAGCAAGGAGGTAAATAGGATACAGGAAAGGTATGTAAAGTGCACACTGGGGTTAGCAAGGAATACGACGAATTGAGACAGCAAGAACGAGTTTAGGGATTATAACGGGGTTATTATTAAGCTGGTTATGCAATGTTGGTGGGAGAAGGAGATCAGACTTAGGGGTGGTAGGATATAGGTGGAAAGGGAAAGGTATTTTAGAACGAAGGGATTGCAGATGGATGAAGTGAGAAGGATGCATGAGGAAGGAAGGAGGGTATATGAGTTGGTTAAAAGAAATAGCATGGAGAGAGAGAAGGAAGCAGGGAAGGAGAGAATAAGAGAGTCAAAGTTGAATGGGAACTATGTGTGGATTACGCCAAGGGAGAGCAAGGAAGTCAGGAGCATATAGCGACAATGAGATGCGGATGCATGGAGAGTTATAATAGGTTTTGGCTTTCTGGAGAGAAGAAAATGTGTCAATTTTGCGGGAACAGGAATGGAGGAGGAAACATTAAATATAGGAGAAGAAGTAGATTTAAGAAAATTGTACATATTGTAAATAGCAGATAAGGATTAGGGATTAGCTGCGGAGACAGAAGCTGCCAAGGCGAAGCAAAACGAAAAAATAGCGTCATGCGTGCGAGGCGAGAAAGCAGCGACATGCGTGCGAGGCGATGCGAAGCGAGGAAGGCAAGGTGGACTTAGAGGTAAAGTGTAGAAGCAAATCAATTTTTTAAGGCCAGCAGGCTGAAAAATAAACGTTTATCCATCTATAACCCTACCCACTACATCGGTCATTTTCAAGAAGACTCGTTATCGTCCATGCTGTATGCAGCATCATGGCACGGATCATGATGACATTAATTGTAAAAGGCCTTCGAATGAAGACTCGGACCCTTCAACCAGTGGCAAATTCCGTTTGGATTCAAAATTTGACTGTTCGGATTCTTTCTGCTTTATAATAAGTTCCGCTTGCTACATCACAAATCGCTATAAGAACCTCGGATGGAAACCAACTTCGAATAAGATTTGAGCCTTGAGCCTGGCTCTGAGATCAGTTCTTCATCCTGTAAATTAGTTCGCCACTTTGATTGATCACAGGTTTCTGGTGGACGTGTGGTCCCTTCATCTTGCATATCGGCCCCCCTTGTCACTTGTCACAGCGAATACTTCTCGACTGGAATTGCTCATGGGTGCTAAAGTGGACAGGTTACTTCTTCTAGATGCAATTCGTCAAGAATAACGAAAAAATCCCGTCGCCTTTTCGGCCCTTTTCCGGATGAATTTGATCGATCTGATCGGATTCACTATTCCTCGACTAAAACCTTGTTCTACAATCGCTCCATCGCCACATTGTGTTGGTTACCAGTTGTGAGCTATCACAATGCGGCCAATTACGGTCCTTGGCAGGCGGAATTGAATTTCTTACTCATGTACGGAAACTTGTTGCGTGCGTCATGGCGGGCCGCACTAAACTCTTGCCATCAATACGCGGAATTTGTTTTGTGCGGCGAACGAGGCGGGCGGGATGTTAATAATTTATTTAAAGTTATTGTCTTTCTTTTAAGTGACCTTTCGGGTTTTATTGTCGACAGAATGGGGTTCACCCAATACTTATTCTTCTTGAAATTTTTCCTCTGATTTGAGTTTCGGGGCGTATCTTTTCGTTGAAGTCGGTAGTCAGATAGTAGCGTGATGTCTCTTTGTTAAGCTGAATCACACCCTTTTTCCTGGGAGTTCAGTGTCAACCAGTTTAAATAAATCAAGTTTGCTATTCGAGACCATTTACTATGTCTGCAGTTTTTATTGAATGTCAGTATATCATTTGCATTCGGTTTTCGTTAAGTGATGAAATCGGATGACGTATGACTTCCGGTTTCATCGAGATCGATCGTTGATGAACGGTCGTGGTCGTAGCTTCCGGAGGCTTTATCTTTTCTAATTTTCCCAAACTAAAACCTTTTTTGGTACAAAGTGCTTGTTGAATCGACTCTGAGACACCTAATTTTGAATACAGTGAACATGTATTCAGACGTTAGTAGTGACAGTGAACTTCTCTAGTGCTATATGTGTTCGACTTCAATCTAATCGGAGATGATTCCTTCTCTGTCCCACACCAGTCCACGAGTAATTAAGTAACAATATGAAAAGCATTTTCTAAGGTTTATGCGACCTAAATAATTTTTGTTACCAGGAGAATTTTTTTCATAAAATTGAATTTTCGAATTTTTCTGGAAAAGAACAACAGATGCGCGGAAGTGTAAAGAAAATGGTTCGCACAGTTAGAAAAGTTGTGCAGAAAGTTCCTTTACTCATTTATTATAGCTTGTACTATTTCCGAAAAGAATAAAGAATTCGATATTTCTTTCGGAAAACTGCAGTTGCAGCAGAACAGCCAATTCTTTTAACTGTACAAACCTGGGTAACTGTATAACTATGTTATAAATTAATTATCTGTGAACAGTTTAAAAATGAGGGCACCCTTGTTGTTTGGCATTCAAATTTATTATTCGATTTTTACCCATAGACCTTTTCATTTAAGAGTGGAAGCAAACGTGATGCCATGCGCGCCTTTAAATGCCTCAAGCAGTTTTTAAAATTAAAGGTAAAAGCATAGAAAACTATAATTTGGAGATTATGAATTCTTTTTTGTTAAAGCTCCTTCGGTTTTAACGAACACATTCTCATCACGTACCTCGATTGTGTCCAAAATGTGATCTTTTCTACATTATGTTCAATACTATTGTATTGCAAAATAATGTACAAATTTTATTTTTCTTGATTACTTTACTATTGGCTCCTTATTTTGCACAAATTTTTATTCTCGGCCAGCCAGAAAAATGTATAATTTCATATTAGTTCTATAAAAAAATAGTTATTAAACATTTTATATTGCAACTTGTTTCGTATTTGTATAAAATTAATTTGTTTACTTTCTGTGCTTTTTTCATGATTTAAACCAAAAATCAGCATCGTAGCGTAAAGTGGTTTGAAGAAATTTTTTCGAACATCTTCTGTGTTTTAATTTTTTTCGTCTCTTGTATCGTTTTTTTTCAAAAATTCAATTTTTTTTAATCTTATTTTTCACGATTAAAAAAATCGACGTAAGCTATCTCTAAATTATTAATAATGAATTTAAAGATTTTTTTGGGGCGAACATTCACATTTTTTATTCTTAATGTTATTTTTTACGACTCAAACACAAACTGCGCGTCTCGTCAAAAAATTGTCGATAATAAATTTTAGCTTTCTTCATTTTGAATAGTTATAATAAGCTATATAATAGCCCGCAAAACGGAATTGTTTATTTTTCAACAAAAATTTAAAAACTTTTTCTGATAATTTTGTAAGACTTTTTTCATATCGTGCGTTCTTTGGCTTAACATGTTAATTTTTTTCTTTTTTTAGATTGTGAAAATTACACTCTGGCAATTTTCTTTTTATCGGAAATTAACATAAGGATTAATGCTTCGAGTGTTCGAGTTCTATGAATAAACGTACATAGAATTTTCAAATCTTGGAAAAAATGGTCTCAACAATTTCAAAAATACTCTAACTTTTTGTATTTTAATATCAAATAGCTGGCTAATGAAATTGAACTTCACTTCTGACACTTAAAGAGTTCACCAAAGGCCAATCTAATAGATTAATTTCTTCAAAAGTTATCGAGCTCGCAGACAGAAATACATGCATAAATACATACATACATGCATAGATACAAACAGGCAGACAGCTAAATAGATCAAAAAAAATTTCGGGTTTAGAAGGTCTCAAAACTTAGACAACAATCTAATAACTTCTCTGATGAAAATGTAAAAATTTTAAGAAGCAACATTGTTCTTCTCGAAAAGACGAAGACATTTTTTCGGAACTATTTTTTTGATAAGACGCATATTCTTCGTTTTAATCGTAAAAATTTTATTATAAATAAAAAAAATTCCATTGTGCATTCAAAATATTGATCAAAATTGTTCACATAAAGAAATACAAAACAAATTTGTTGTTAATTATTTTTTGATAGGGTGCGTAGTTTTTGTTTGTATCGTTTATTACAAAAATTATAGAGAAAATTGGCACAATGTTGATTCTCATGGTGAAAACCTTTTTAAAAACCCCATAAAAACAATTGTTTTTACATTTATTTTGAAAAAGATTAGAAATTTTATAAAACTATGTTAACAAAAGTTATAGACTTAGTGAAAATACACATTTTATGTTTTAGCTGTTTTTTACCAGTGAAAGATTTTAAGATATTTTATAATAAAGATGAAAATTGGATGCCTAGCACCTGCCACAGAAATAATTTTGGTCAAACTCTTTCCCCTTTCCAGCATCTCGTGGAAGGCGGGAAGTTGTCTATCCACAGAAATAATGTTGGTCAAACCTCTTTCCTTTCCCAACTTCTCTAAGGGGGGCACCCATTTGTCTGCCCACAGAAAAATGTTGGTCAAACCCATTCCCCTTTCCAGATTATCGTGGGGGCAGAATTGCACCCCTTTGCCTATCCGCAGAAATAATGTAGATCAAACCACTCCCCCTTTCAAGTTGATCCTGGGGGGCGAAAGGGCATACCATATAGTCTGGCTACAGAATTAATGTTGGTCAAACCCGTTCCCCTTTCCAGATTATCGTGGGGGCAGAATAGCACCCCCTTGTCTATCCGCAGAAGTAATGTAGATTTTTGGTTAAAATTATTTTAAGTTTTTAATGGTTCTCGATATAAATGTGAAAACCCATGTTTAAAAAAATCGAAGGTAAGGGATATTCAAAACTTTATCCAAAAAATAAATATAAAAAACTTATTGGCCAAAAAAAGATCGAACCTTGTGTATCATTTTTGGAACCTTAGACCCCACTCTGCCTTAGTAAGGTTTTTTCTGTGGTAAGTGTATGTAATTTAAACATGGGCGTAAGATTTCGATGACCCCGCCTCCCTAAAAGTGCTTACATAATTTAAGGATGACCCCTACTCTTAAGGAAAAATCCATAATAGTAGACTCTTTGTTCATTTTAACAACTTCTAACTTTAAGTAAATTAAAAAAAAAATTATTTTTAATCATTTAAAATAAATTGATATTGATGTTTCTTTTTTAATACAAAGCCTGAAAAAATTCTTTAAAATTAAACAGTTTATACATTGCAGTTCTGAAATACTGCAACTTGTAACATGTACATCTGAATTCAAGAATTCAAAGAAATTCAAATAAAAATAATTCCAGTATATTCAAACGAATGTTAATAATGATATTCAGAGAAAATGTTAAATTTCAAGAAAATTTCAAGGTCTATTTTTTTTATCCAAAAAGTTAAATTAAATTTGTTTAAAAGAACTAAAATTTTTAAAAACTAAAGAGGTAAAATATAGTATAAAATCGATAAAAAAAAGTTAATTAGGTAATTTAGTCTACCTGTGCAGATTACGAACGCCTTACGGCGTTCGGAATATTTTGATTCGGTCATAGACCATTTCTTCTATAATTTCGGGTCGTCGACCAGATCGACCAAATGACTAACAAAGTACCATTAGCGAAGAAGATAAGCCGGTATGATTAACATAATTCCCCACTTTTTTCGTACCTTAGTGATCCCTCTAAGGAAACGTGGAAAGCCCAAGCACGGAGGACAGCTGAAAACTCGTTCTCCATTCAAATTATTAACTAACGAAGGACATGAGGTGGGTGAACTGAAACCTAACAGTAAAAATCTGCAAAAACAAGACGAATAAAACAACAGTACATACATTGCCCCGGGCACCCTATGTGTTCTGTGGATGTGGATGAGGATGAGGCGAGTCTCTCAACTTGACTACCTGTTAGTACTTGCTCAACTGTCTGCTCGAAGACCTCTTTCAAGGTTTTCTCTCGTGTGTTTTTCATTTTCAATACCCCTATTTTCACTTTAAATTTTGTTTTTAATAACTTCGGTTTCAAAACTTGGTCTATTTGCTTCAAAAGATTCTAGTTGGAAGAGATCTCAAACTATAAAAAGTAATTAATGAAGAAAAAGCTCTGATAAAGAGTCGAGGGTTATGCATCTTGGAAATCTGTGAGTTTATAAAATCATTGATATAGTGGGTACGAAAAAAACTGGAAAAGTAGGAATAAAGTTATGAATGAAAATTATGGGTGTCTAATAGCACAAAAATATTAAAATATTGAATTAATAGCATACATAAATGAGTACAATAAGAAACAAATAGAATTACTTTGAAAGATTCATCAACTCATTTGTGAAAATATTCCAATTCGGCAATATTCGATATTATTGACGATTTAAAATGGTTCAGACTTTGAATTGATACTTGTCAAATACGATAGAAAAAACTAAGGTGAAATATTAAAAAATCCTCTAAAGTCTCCAGCATGAAAATAAATATTAGATGCAAAATAATATAAAATTCTACATTGAAATCCAACTTTAACCCCTTATTCTAAAATGAGGTTTTAATCGAAAAACTATTAGATTAAAAATGAGAGATAAAAGTGCCTTTAGCAAATTATTACAATTGCTTTTGATTCATACTCATGCGTAGTATACACTTAAAAATATTCAAGTTATAAAAATATTTTCCAATAAAGTTTTTTAAGTTTCAGCCTGGGTGTTGAATGTGATAAGTTTTTAAGTATAAATACTTCATTTAAAGAAAATTAATTACGTTGATGGCAAAGTTTAACTAAATTGCAAAGTTTAAAAAGCCGTTTACCCTTGGCGAATATCCTTAAAGAATATAGATTATAAAACACTAGTAACTGTACCTGTATTCCTATGCAGTTTTAATCTGCATGTAACGCGAATACTCAATGTAGAAAATACGTGATCACATTCACACATGCGTTACAGACAAACGCGTGAGAAAATCTACGCCATGGTCCGAAATATAGAAATGAAAACCGGCACTATACCTGGGCAGTTTTAGAAAAAATTTAAGTTGAGTTTTATCAGAATTCAGCATCTTCAGATTAACGGAATTCTTATTATCATACGATTGTAGGGCCTTATTAGAAAAGTAATTTAACGTATTTGGATTTATAAAAATAAAAAGTTTTTGAATTATGTGCAAAACGATTTTGTTTTCAAATTCATTTTCCTCGGAAACAATTTCGTACGACCAGAAAAATTGTGTGTTATTACTATTTGTGGTGCGGGTCAGTTACAGAAAAAAAGATTGTAGTAGTGCTTTAAAAAAATCGCATACACAATTTCACAAAAATATTAAACACGTTTTCTGCCTTTTCCGGTCGATCATATTCATTCTACAATTTTCCTACCATATTTTCACTTGTACTTCCCGTAAATAGTTTTACAATAATATTAACTTACCCTCCCCCTCCCTTAAATACGTGGAAGGAATAATATTAATTATTCTTCCTTCTTTCATTCATGTATTACTACAACTATGGAATACATCAAATTACAGTATCACCCTGGTCTCTTTTTCTGTGGCACTATCCTCCAATTTGGAAGCAAACCATGAAATCCACGAAGAAAAATCAGATTCTTCAGCACCTAAATCAGTTAATCAACCCAAAGGCCAGAAAATGTCACAACATTATTTTTCTGTAAAAAATAACAGTGAAGAGATAATTAAAAGGACTAATATTCTACCGTATTTTAATCCATATTCAAAATATGGGTCTAAGTTAAACCCGCAAAGAGAAAAGAAGAAAAGAAAAACAGGAAAATCGATGAAAGAAGAAAGACATGATCGTCAGATAAAACTAGACGCCGGAAATTTGCCCGACGTTTCCCAACTATACGACGAAATTATTGGCAAAATCCGAAAGCTTTTGGAAAGTGAGATCAAGGAGATAAACAGTATGTCTGAGCAAAGATCAAGTACGAACCAAGCCGAGAAAGAATCAATTTTATTCGATTCAACTCTCAGACCATTTCATTCAACTTCCCAGCCCTTCGGTTTAGAAGAAAAAATTGAAATAACGGAAGCAGAAAATAAAAAATCTGAGCCTACTGTAAATTTGAATAAAACTGAAATAAGTCAAGAAACCAACAATCAGGATTTAAAAAATGATAAGACAATTTCTCAAGAGAACACAAAGGATCTCAAGAATGTGTCGATTGAAATACTTCCTGATAATCACGTAAAAAAGGGGAGGCCTTTAGAATCATCACTGGATGAAAAAACTCAACATGAGCATGTTAGTATGATGAAGCTTTCCAGAAATGGCGGAATCGAAAATCATCTTTCTAGAAAAGAAATTGCAAGTCCAAGTTGGAGAAGCGAGTTATCTGACAACAAACAACAAACTCAGAATGTCAAGTCCAGTGAGAGCATCGTTTACTTTAAAATTTCCTCCAGTTCGCAAGAACCAGAATCTAATGTTACGAAACTAGTTCAGGGATCGGAGAAACTTCCGACTTTGGTAGCACTCGTTAAGCAGTCTTCAGAAGCTTCTAGAATTCAATTGAATGACGAAAAGGCCAAAAAGGAAAAGAAGCCGATCGAGAAGATACAGGGCAGAACGAAGGAAGAATCTGTAGAACCAAGGGAGGAAGATCTTTTAGAAGCAGCAAATTTTGGAATGCAGGCTATGAATGACCTTTATTATATCAAAGAGCCAAAATTATACTCATTGGGTAAGTGAAAAATAATTTGAATATGATTGAATATTATATTATATTGAGTATTATTGAGTATTATTTAGCCCAAGTTGCAAAACTAAATTTTTAAACAATAGCAGCTTAGGCTATTTGTAAATTTAAGTATACTTGATCTTACAATTAATCCAAAAAAAATTTTATTACTATTTTTTATCAAGATGCATTGAACTGGGATATATGTTAGGCTGATTACACAAATACAATAACATTTGCCTGTAAAAGATTGCAAGTAAAAATGTTTGAACAATTATTTCCAATTATAACAACATGATATTGGAAACATTTAAATTTGTGTAATATTTATGTATGAGAATGAACGGATAGGTCTTGAAAACAATTTAATTATTGTATCATAAATTACCATATTTTATAAATTGTCGTTTTGTTTATCAGAAAAATATTGCTGTTAATGGAAATTTTTAAAAAATAAAACATGGTTTAGAATCATTTATAATTTTAAATTTAAGTGCTGGAAATCCAATAAATGTAAAATTCAGTATACATATATAAGAAATTAACTTAAAACTTTTAATTGAACTATTAAACTGAATTCTCTACTAAATAAAAAAGAAGGTTGAGATACTTTAACTGAAAACGTACATGCATAAAACAACGAAATTTTCAATTTGCGATTCAACCCTTTTTCGGCTTGAAATTCTTAATAATATTTTAATGTAAGCATATGATATTAAATTAAATAAAATTTTAAAATGTATATACGTATATCAATAAAAAATAAAGGATTTTTAGATAGTAACTTTTCAAAATTATGAACATTTATGAAACATTTTCAAATTTAACTAAAAATTTGAAACTTAACAATTGAGAAGTTAAGAATTAGGTAATACCAGATTTTAGTTATTGCAATATTCCTTATATATTTAAATGCTGTTAAAAAAAATCCTGAAAAATTATTTTGTATGAAATATATGTAATTGGAAATCAATTAAAAGCAGAAAATATTAATGAAAAAAATCTCCACAATATTGATATATTTTACTTTAAATTATATTTTAAAGAAATAAACTAAGACATTCATAACTTTAACATAACTCGAAATTCAGGACTATTCCTTAGTACTAACAACCCAGCACGCTACGTCGCAAATTTTAATGACCAATCAGATGAAGCTCGACATTTAGCAAAATTTGGATACGCTGCTCTTGAAGGAACAAAATTATTCATTAGCAAGTGAGTTCGGGCTAAAAATTTTCCTTATTTTCTTCAAGAGTCTGAAACAGTATTACCATCCATTGGTTATGCTTGAATTTCTTTCAGATATCCCGAAATTTCCAGAGAAAATTCCATAGTTCGCTCTACTACAAGAAGTGCTTTACATCGTCAGTGTCCTAGAAGAGGAATCCCTCAATGTCCTCCTGCCAGTTTACGGTACAGAACTGCCGATGGAAGTTGCAATAATCCTCAAAAACTTTGGTGGGGTTCTGCAATGTCCACGATGCAAAGGTAAACGTAAAGAAAAAGTTTGAGCGCACGCGCGACTGTTGGTTCTCACTAATATATCAAATGTATATTATATTTATTTCTGCACCTCAAGCTGGTATACTGCTTATTCAGATATTGCAAAATAATGCACAAATTTTATTTTTCATGATTAACAAAAAATACACATTATAGCCTACAATTGCTCGAAGAAAATTTGTAGATATAATTTAGGCGAAAAGTTTTAATAGTTACAATGTTATTGTAGTTTGTGTCGTTTTTCCAAAAAGTTAATTTTTTCTTTTCTTAATTTTTTTCATATCGTGCGTTATTTACCTTGAAATTTTCATTTTCGTTTATTTTTTTTATTTTTTAAGTGATATAACTCTGGTATTTTTTATCGAAAAAAGTTATTTGGAGATAATGTTCGTATTTTCAAGTATTACGAAAAAACTTACAGAGAATTTTTGAATTTCTAAAAAAAGTCGACTCAACAATTTTTAAAATGCGCTGACTTATTGCATTTTTACACAAAATGGCCTGGATAACAAACTTGACCTTCAGTTTTCGACACTAAAAAGTATACGATAGGCTAACCTAATAGATTAATTTTTTCGAAATTGATCATGGTCACAGACAGACATATAGGCATACAGATATACAGGCCGACACATTCGGGAAACCCTGTTTTTCGGATTCAGAGGGTCCCAAAACGTGGACAATTAACAAAAACGGAGAATCTCAAATTTTATACAAATCTAATACCTCCTCTGATGTGAATGTAATATTAGTTTTATTAAAAAAACACTAAATTTAATCAATATAATTCAAGAAATTATTTTATGCAATCTATAAAATGTTAAACAGAAATCATTCGTAACATTAATTTTTCAGATTTCTGCCACCAGTTTATCAAGATGGCGTTCAAAGTGTGAGGAGATCAGTGAGCGGTGATTTGTTACCAAGTGCCAGAGAAGTATCAAATTCGATTCATGAAGATCGCGATATTCCCTTGGCCTCTGTGTCGCACATGCTAATGCAATGGGGACAGTTCGTAGACCACGATATCACTGGTATGAATTAATTTCGACAACTAAATTAAACTACAAATTAAGTTCTATACACTAATTAAACTAATTAACATTCATAGCCACTGGTCAGAGCAGGGGATTTAACGGAACTGTACCACAGTGCTGTCTAGATCGGGGAGCTGGTTTCCAATCACCAGAATTCATGGTTTGTGTCTTCTCATTTGTCTATAGAATTCTTTCTCCAGCTAGTAGCTGAAAATTGCTTTGATTATTGAAGAAAATTAGTTCTTCAATAATGAGTAAAAGTAGGTCATCGAAAAATTCGCAATGACCCATTTATCCGTTTAGAAAAAGCAATATCTCGGCCCATAACCTTTTGATAAACAATGCGAGTATAGAAAACAAAGAAATTAAAATCTATATTTTTCATAATTGCATAGCTTAATAATAAATAATTTAAATACACTTTGTTGATAGATAACTATTGGGAATGCTAATGCTAAAGATTTTGGTATGGTTTATGGTAATGTTTTTAGCATCCTGACTGCTTGCCCATTGCTGTAAGCCCAAGAGACACCTTTTTTAGTAGACTTGGAGTAAGATGTCTTGAATTCATGAGAAGTGGACCAGCTCCAAGGGAAGATTGTGAGTTTGGCCCACGAGAGCAAGTTTCCCAAGTGACTAGCTACCTGGATGCATCGACGGTTTACAGCAGTAATGCCGTGCATAGTGATAGTTTGCGGATTTTTCGTGACGGTAACATTTTAATGCAAAGTAATAAATAATAAATAACAATAAAGACAAAATAAATAAATATAATAACTATTACAATTTGTATGACAGCAATTGTTTCCAATATATTATACGCTTTAAATCAAAAAATTTAATTTTAGAATCCAATTTTACTAATGATTTGACTTAATAACTATTATGAATTGCAGGACTATTACAATATGGAAAGCTTCAGTCTCTGAGGCATTCGCATTTCAGAGATGAGTCAGATATTTGTCAACTTGGTTCCCTATCTCAAAGTTGCTTCAAAGCTGGAGATGGTCGGCTTGGAGAAAACCCGGCACTAACATCACTCCATGTCGTCTTCTTAAGATTGCACAACAGAATAACAGTACAGTTTCCTGCACTAAATCCACACTGGAGTGATGAGAAAATGTTTCAAGAGACTCGGAAAATTGTCGGTGCTATCGTACAACATATCACGTATCGAGAATTTCTGCCAATTGTATTAGGTAATGAGATTGATTACTAAAGCATGCCTATAGCACAACCCAAAATTCAAAGAAAGCAAAAATATTGAAGATAGGATAAAAAAAGTGTAACAGAGCTGTTTACGTCTTGTTAACTCAATCACTTATAGGTCCCGAAGTCATGAAAATTTTCGAACTCGATGTTCTACGAAAAGGATATTTCGAAGGATATGATCCCACTGTCAATCCAAATATGGCAAATGAGTTTGCAGGAGCTGCGTATAGATTTGGTCATTCATTGGTACAGCGAAGTTTCATGAGATTTAATAGAAATCACCGTCCACTTTTTAGCAGTATGTACTTTCTTCTTATCAAGCCATCAAATATTTTATTTTAGTTCTCAAAAAGATAATTCATCTTAATTCTAAAATTTCTAGATGTGTCAATCCATGAAGAATTCTTCAACCCTCACGTTCAATCAGCAGGATCTTTAGACCGTATAATATTAGGTCTGGTTAATCAGCCATCCCAAAAAAGAGACGAATTCATCAGCGAAGAGCTAACCAATCATCTTTTCCAGTCACCATCATTTCCCTTTGGGATGGATTTAGCTTCCATAAACATCCAAAGAGGACGCGATCATGGACTTCCACCCTACACGCACTGGCGCGTGCCATGCGGATTATCACCAATAAATAATTGGAATGATCTGGAAAGAGTTATGGAAGTTTCAACGGCTCTAAAATTTAGACGTATTTATTCATCAGTAGATGACATCGATCTCTTCCCTGCAGGGTTGGCAGAAATACCAGTGGTTGGTGGTCTAGTTGGACCCACATTTGCCTGCATAATTGCCCAGCAATTTAGTAATCTTAAAAAGGGCGACAGATTCTGGTTCGAAAATCCGAATAGAGAAAACAGGTTCACGCCACAGCAACTTCAACTGATTAGAAGCACAACTTTAGCACAGGTTCTTTGTGAGACAATGGATAACATCGAGAGTGTTCAGCCTTTTGTAATGCTATTGCCTGATGATTTTAAAAATCATCGAATTTCATGTGATAATCCAAGGTTTAGAAGTATTGATGTCCAAGCTTGGGCTGAAGTTCCTCCAAAGAAAGCGAACAAAATTCGAGAAAATGGAGATTCTTTCAACAATAGAGAGTCAGTGTCAAGAGCAGATAACAGAAAAAAACCTGAACTGAACCAGAGACAATCTATGAGACCCACGAACCCGAATATTAATCAACAAAATAGGATAGTATTAAAAAGACCAATTGGAAATCAAGAAAATATAACTATAGTAGTGAAAAATTACGCTGTCAACTCTCCAGTATTTGTAAACGATGCCATCTATGGATCTCACTTACAACTCAACCCCCACCCTCAAAATCAACATTCAACACTAAAACCAAGTGAATTTTTCGAGGATGAAAATTTTGAGGAATCTCCATCTTATCCAACCCAGACACCTGCAAAACCAAAACCTGTAAAACCAAAACCTTCAAAACCAAAACCAGCGATCCCTTCTGGTGGGTCTAATCCTTACATACCTCAGAGCTTTGAAGATTCGAGCAATCCCAATCCTCCTAGTTACGGCTTTAGCCCTAATCCCGCGAACAATTACGTCCCCAACAATGCTTTTTTCGATACTCTATATAACAACAATTATAAGCCAAACGGGGAGAGACCTAATTATAATTTAGAGAGTAGTGCCAAACCAATTTCTGAAATTCCAGAATATACTTCAGATAATTTTCCACAGAATTCCTGGGCAGTAAGGCAAGGTAGTTACAGCGAAGGATATCCCACAAGACCAACAAGTGGATCTAATCAACATGTTTATAATTACAAACGACCTGACAATGTCCAATCAATTCATCAGAATGTTCCCAATTACAACAGACCATTCAGTGAAAAACCAAGTGATCAGGATAATCCGAATCCTCCAGTTGATGAAGATAGCTATCAGCCAGTAATGTCAAATCTTCCTAGTTATCAAAGACCAGTTGCTAGTAAACCAACAACCGAAACATTTACGAAAACACCAAGTTCATCGTATAGAAGACCAACTCAGAGGCCCGAGTCTGATTATAAAAACAGGCCAACTAGAAAACCAGAACCTTCTAGGCCACAGTACTGGTCTGAAGATGATTCATCCTTAGATTCATATTCAGATATCAATTACAAAGATTTTAATTCTGATTCTGCACATTCTAAGTCTGTAACTCTTCCAAGTTTTAAGGTCGTCTCTGAAAGCTTAGAAACCGTCAGATTTAGAGAGCAAGTGAAGACTACTCCGAAGAGAAAATCTGGTGGTGAACTTCCAAGACCTCTGGTTCCCCAACATAGAACTGATGATGATTCTTTCAGTGAAAGAGCTGAAATTGCTGGGCCTGGTCTTCATTATTTTAATAAGAATGTATTGTATAAGTACCCTCAAAAAAGAGAAAACCTGACGAATTTCAGGCATGAATATTACAGATATCATACACTAAATACAAATGATTCAAGTGTCTTAAGTAATAGTAAACATCAACCGGAAAATGAGTTGAAGCTAGCATCATTTATTGATAGCAGATATAGAGAAGAAATATTAAAGAATG
This sequence comes from Druon quercuslanigerum, assembly GCA_010014905.2. Taxonomy (NCBI): domain Eukaryota; kingdom Metazoa; phylum Arthropoda; class Insecta; order Hymenoptera; family Cynipidae; genus Druon; species Druon quercuslanigerum. The sequence continues at coordinate 16,589 of JAAAKG020171421.1, forward strand.
ATTCAGTAGTCATAGAATATACAATGGATCCAGAAATACAAGCTCTGTTAATTAGAGACGAGATTAAACATACAACGGCACCCACAATTGTTGTTGCTGATGATAATAGCAGCCAATTGGATTTGAGTAAGAAGTCTCAGGATATAGAAAAATATTATCAAGATACTGAAGGGGAAGCTGTCATCGTAGACAGCATCGCTGATGAAATTACGGATTCACTCATAATGTTAGTACACAACATTCTTATGGATAATTATTTATATTTTATTTAGGCCTTACAGACTTTATTCTACAGGAAATAACACATAACTTTAAAGGGACAAGCGAGGTAGCAAATTAGGTCACTTTTGATCTTATTTGATTAATATTTTCCAAGATATTTTTGATTTCTATTAAATACAATGCCGCGGCTAGTCGTCAAGTTTTTTGAGTGAATAGCTAAAATCTTGCAAACTTCCTGTTCCACCAGTGCTTTTCTTCGGAAAAACAAGACAAACCAACACTGCGTAAATATAATTATAAACTTCAATTTTCCATAATGTTTAACGTAATATTTCTATGGTTTACTTTAAGTTTATAATATCTAAACTTATATTAAAAGTGAATACAAGTCATTACAAGCAAAAATTATTATTTACATAATAGTAAATCTAAAAAATTTATATCTGGAATCAGTGTAACGTCTACGTTAGTGTGGCATAAAAACTTGAATAAATTTTAGGCTCTTTATATTTTCCATACTATAAAATTCTCTCATACTATAAAATGGAAATGAGGGAAATGGAGGTACACTGCAATAATTGCTGTGATTTCTAACATGAGATAGTGAGATTTAACTAATAATCCTTCATATTATAAAATTATAATCGATTTTGCTTTGCTTTACAGACCTGACGCTTCAATACCTTCGTCGGACTCTTTCCCGAATTTAACTCTTTCTATGGAGCAACCAGAATTAAATGTTGAATTCCCTAGCAGTGAAGAGCTACCGAAACCTTTTAAGTTAAGAGCTCCCACCTCATGAATATTCGGACTATTTCATCATTGTAATTTATTTTAACTGGTAGTTAATTAATTTCCACGACATTTTTTTTATAAATGTAATACGTAATGAATTTTACGACAAAATATTGAAGAATATAAAAAAAACTTGTTTGTCCGAATTATTAAGACTTTCTTCTATACTTTACAAGTATTTGTTATTCCCTGATGAACAACACGTTTGCTAGTTATATATTTATATTTTTTAACCATATTTGGTCATCAGTGAATTCATTAATTAGATATCATACTATTTAAGAGGGCAAAAGAGGATATATTTTATATCAGAATTTATTGTTAAGAGTGGATTGGTTAATTCTATTCATGACAGGGGATTCTATTTATCTTTAGTTAAAATAGCGATATTATAACTTTTCTGTAAAGCTTAACAAATTTTATTCAGAGTTTGCTGAATTTTTAATAGTTTCACCAATTTTCGGATACTTACTGTAAAATTTACAGACTTTTTTATAAGCGAACATAAAAAAGCGTTACAAAAAATCTTCTAAAAAAGTTATAACAGTACATATCTTATTAAAGAATCTGGCCTAACAACCTGATTTTAGCCTATTCATCTTTTAACAAAAATGTTATGATTCTCGGTAGTCTACAAGATTGTAAAAAAAGGCCCCAAATTGATGACATGAAGTAGGAAGAGGGGAAATAAAAAAGACATTATATGGGGGAAATGAAGTATTATCTTAGGGGCAAATACAATAAAAGTACATAAGATAAATATTTACTAACATTTCTGTAATCATATAGCACCCTTATAAAGGTAAGAAAAATTAGAGCAGGTAGAAACAGCAACAAAACTCTCCCCTATCTCTCCTTCGCTTCTCCCACTGACTAACTCTTTCAATGCCCCTCCCTCTATATATCTCCTTCGCTTCTTCCACTTCTGTTCCCCTCGCGCCTCTCTCTCTCTCTCTCTCTCTCTCTCTCTCTCTCTCTTTCACTCGTTCGCTCCCCTTCCCTCTATTCTTCGCTCTCATACTCACACTTTTAATCACGGGTGTCCTATGACGTCTCATTTTTTTTTTATTCTATCCAGAACATTAAAAAAATCCTACGCAAAAACTATTAAAATGAGCTGATTTTTCACTCCGAATAAAGATTAATTTCAAAGAGTAATATACCCTAGTTATCATATAAATATGTAATTCTAGTATTTATGGAGTAAAATAAGGCAATTCAATTTTGAAGTTTGGTCCTAGTTGCAATTCTCTTAAAGAAAGATAAATTATTACTCAATCTGGCTGGGATTTCTCCGAGCAGGTGCACAAGAGCGAAATGAAAGGTAAGAATAATTGTATAACAGTCGCGAACTGGATTTTACAGTGATTACTTGCTAGATTTAACGATCCATATTTCGCGTAATGTAATTTTCGATTCAGTAGTCCCGCAGTGCAGGCAAGGATAATTAAGCCGTCATGATTAAATGAACTGGCAAGTTATAAAAGAGCGAAGACCCTGCTGATAGTTAGAACAGTTTTTGTGGATGGGATAGTGCAGAGTAATAAAATCGTCCGTGTAAAATGCGATAAATGCAATCTTTCAGAATGGATATCATTTTTTACTTTTTTAATTGACTAGGTTCTAAATTGTATAACTTAAAATTAGGACGCTTCCGCTTACAATTTTTAAATGACATACGTATATAAAATAGCAAAACTTAAGTTTATAAGGCGATTAAAAAATGCTACGTTTTTTAAATCTTCATGCTCAGGATACAGTATTTTAAGCAGGTGATTTTAAATTTATGTAATTTAAAACTAGAAGTATTAGAAAATGGAACAATTTTAGGTATGTATATATTTACATTGTTTTCCATTAAATATATTTTAATATTTTCTACCATTTGAAACAATATTATATTTTGCACCTTGGAGGGAAACGCTACTTTATTTAACAAGCATATGATTCACTTTTTATAGTATAAATTTTCTAGTATATTTTTAGTTTATTATGTCTGACATTTAGGGTATTGTTGACGCGGCCAGAATTGTAAATGGGCGACAGCAAATGCGCATGTGCGGAGTACGATTATGCTGATAATTTTACTAAACAGCTACTTACAGAGCCAAAAAAGCGCTGATATTCGATTCTCGATATTTTAATCCAAATTTACCCTCTAGACAGTCCAGAGCAGTTCATATGCGACTGGACTATTGCGTGGCGATAGGAACTATGATCTCTATAGACATAAAAGATATTTTATTCTTATCTAAATTATCTTTAGGATTAAAAATTTGTGATTAAGCCTTATCTATAGTTACACAACAAAATTTAATTAATATTGACAAAATAATTTTTTGTTTGTCTGCGTCTCAAAATGCTTCATGATACCATTATTGTTAGTTACTTAATCTATTTTCACTGCCCAGAAAGGCCATGAAAAACTTTTCTAAATTAGGAAAACAGGATACGTGGTGTAAAGTTTCCCCAGAATCATAAATTATACAAATTGCATATACGAAAACCGTGTCAATGACAGTTTCCAATGCTACATAAAAAGTACAATTCACCACTCTATCTGGACTCGTAATAATGTGCGAAACGGAAAGGGAAAGCTATAGAGCATAAAGCACACGATAGAATTTTGTAACGCTTGTGATTATCGTGAGAGTAAAACACATGTTATTCTTTCGTGAATGAACCCTTGATTTCCTGTGTCGCAAGATAATATGATGGGATGAACGCTTTAAAATTTATCTGCCTCCTTTTTTCACGAAAGACGTTTCATTTGTTTTTATACATATTTCTATATTTTAAACTCATTATAAGGTATTATATAAATTCAAAACTTGCTTAAAATGCGTTAGTTTAACAAGTAGTTTTATAGACAATTAGAAAATTAATTTCTTCTGTGGAAATGAGGTGATAACGCCATTATTAATGTGCCTTTACATTTTTTTAGTTTACATTACTCATATCTGAGATTCATCCAGTTTAATACCTGTTATAACGAGTTCGTTCATACTCTTCAGATAGGTTACACCCAGAAAAGAATTTAGTTGAATTTTTGGTTTAGTAAAATTGGTTTGATTATACGATATCTTTTGGTTGAATCTAGCAAATATTTTATAAGTAAAACTTCTGGTTAACTTAAGCAAATATTTTCCTGGATCCAAAAGAATATTTTAGTTAATTCAAATAATTGTTTTTGCTGGTCTAAAAAAAGTTTTTTGTTTATTTAACCAAAACTTGTAGTTCATATATTGTAGTTTCATGTTAATTTGGAGTGCGCGATCGTACTAACTTTGACGTCGATCACTTTTAGGAAGCTTTCGACATAATACTTTGGTTAAATCAACCAAATCTTTTTCTTCATTCTAAAAACAGCGAATTTCGTCATCTAAACGAAAATATTTTTCAGTTCACTAAAATGCTTTTTGAAATCAACTAACTGTGGCGGCCAGCAAAGCGATTTTGTTAAACGAAGAAAATTATTTTCTGGGTGTATAACCTCTTATTTGTTGAAATTCTACTAGAAACTGACTTCATGCAATGCTTCTGCTGTACTAATCCAAAAAACCAGCTCCACCGACCGGATTGAGAATATTAATATATTGAATAGTTTCTTCTATGTAGTCATACTTCCATGTAATCACTCTGCTTCCCTGGTGAGGCCTCAATTATTTATGACATTCAATATATTTTAGACTTTAATTCCGTTTAATTATTATAATTACATGATGTGATATTGTTTTATCTGTCAAAATATCAAACTTTCATACTGTGAGTATTGCCATTAATGTTGAAAACATTATATATTTCTTAAATTCTTTCGTGGTCACAACTCTTTTCTGCATAATTTTTTTACGACTTCAATTTTTAAGATTTTAGTAATTAACCCTATCTCTATAATGAAATAGATTTATTTAATGCAAAGCGGAATTAAAATTGTTAAATAATAGCGATGGCATAAGGAAACTCACCTTTGCCCCACCGGTCGGCGCTGCCCCTCCTTTCCCTAATGCTTTCGCTATCAGGAATATTTACCCATAACAAAAAAAGTATAAATTAAAAACGCGTTAACACCGAAAAGTTTCCGTTTGGGTCCCCTATAACGTGTATGAAATTTGAAATACATCTCGCGATACCTTCAGGCTGGGCGGAGTCGAAGTAGAATAAACAAATTTTTTAAATGCAGCGTTCTGGAAAAATCGGGAATGTTATGTTTCCTATGGAGACCTGAAAATGGACCAAAAAATGCAGAAGCTCTAAAAATTATTAATAATTTTTTTCAGCATAGAAAAACTTTCTTCAAAATCTACTTGCAAAAAATTGATAAGATTAAATCGTGGAAAGTGACAAGTTACTGAATTTTTAAAATTTACTTGTCATTTTCAATAATCTGATCTTCTCAATTTTTTGTAAGTACATTTTGAACATTTAAAAGCTTTTTCTAGGCTGACAAAAAATTATTTATAATTCTTAGAACTCTAGATTTTTTCTTCACTTTCGGATCTCCGTCAAAATTTAAATTTCTTTTATATAAAAGCAAATACAAAATCTGACAAGATTGTAAAAATTAGGCATATTATGCAGGTGAAAAAACAAAAATTATATTCATGATTTTTTCAAAAATCTGAAATAAAAAAAAACATGGATTCTCTTTCAACTCCACCCAACCTCAAGATATCAATCGATTTATTTCAAATTTTATACGCGTTATAACGGACCTAAAAGAAAACTTTCCAGTGCTAAGGCACTTTTAATGCGACTTTTACGTTTGTAATTTTTTTTCGTATTCCTCTGTAACTTTTGATAGAATTCACAAATGCGTTAAAATTCGCACCTGTGTTTTAAATTGCATCCACCCGCAACTACTATATCGATGGCGTCATATGAAAACCTCATATCTGCAAATTTCAAAATTTTACAGGAGAGAGAAAAAACGTCTCATTGCCACAGCCACCTGGATAAATACAAAGTTCTCATTTAGGTGAAGATACTAGGTTTTCATATGACGCCATCAATATACCATTTGAAAATTATCTCAGCAATTGTGCAAGGTACCCCTGTTATTGGTTATTGGTTATAATCTGTATTGTAGCCACTAACTTTTAGGCTTATGATTTTTCAAAACAAAATAAAATAAAGAAAATACTGATTTGTATGAAAAATTTCCGAATTAATAAAAATCTAGTAAGAAAGAAGCTGTATGCGTGAAACTTATAGGCATAAGTTGCACATTGTTTCCGAACAGAGCCGTAGCGAAGTTGACAAAAGTGGTATTTTTTAAGCCTCGTAATTCGATGAATTTGCATGTCCTAATTAAGAAAATAGCAATCAAAATAACGGCTAAATAACTTTTCAAGATAAGAACTTGAAAAAACTACTTTCTAACCATAAAAATGCAAAAAGAGGCATTCTAGGGAACAGGCGTTGTAGCGTGTTTTGTTCAGGAGGCTATATCTGAAAAAATATAGGGTTGAGTAGGAACATAGCTTTACCCCTTTTCCAGTAGCCTTTCTTTTTATTATTTAAAAAGTGGAAATACGCAACTATATCCCATTTTCAGTAACCCTTCTTTTCATTGCGTAATAGGTAAAAATACAACCATAGCCCCTTTCCAGCAGTCTCTTTTCAACGCGAAGGATAAAATAAAAGAGGCTTTCTGGGATGTAGCATATTTTGTTACAAGGTCTATATATGACAAATATAGTATCGAGTAGGAACACCCCTTTGCCACTTTTCCAATAGCCTTTTTTCCAACTTATGAAAAGTGTAAATACAACCAAACCCCATTTCCAGTTAAAGATCCAATTAATAATCGTTAAAGAGACTGTATCTGAAAAAAATAGTGCAGAGTGGAAAGATCTCCTCGCCGCTTTCCCAGTAGCTTTTCTGTTCATTATGTGAAAAGTAAAATACAACCATAGCCCATTTTCAGTAGTCTTTTTCAACCCTAAGGATAACAGACAAAGGGCATTCTTGGATGTAGCATGCTTTGTTAAAGAGGCTATATCTGAAAGAAGATAGGGCTAAGTAGGCAGACCCCCCAGGTGAAAGGGATGTAGGATGTAACGTATTTTTTAAAGAGTATAAATCTGAACAAAGAAAGATTTAAGTAGGAGCACACCCTTACTCATTTTCCAGTAGCCTTTCTTTAAAATAATTTCCAGTAGCCACTTTTAACCTGAAAGGTAGAAGAAAGGGATGTGGGATGTAGCATATTTTTTTAAGTAGTATATATCTGAAAAAAGATAGAACTAAGTAGATAAGTACACCTTTACTCCTTTTCCTGTAGCCTTTCTTTTCATTGTGTAAAAAGTCAAAGTGCAACCATATCTTTTTTACAGTTGTCCCCTGCAATCCGACGGGTAGAAGAAAAAGGGCATTCTAGATGTGTCGTATTGAAAAAAAGCTTGAATCGGAAAAAGATGGGCCTGAGTCAGAATACACCCTACCCTATTTTCCAGTAGCCTTTCTTTTCATTATTTGAAAAGTGAAAATGCAAGCATATCTTATTTTCTGAAGTATAAAACAAGAATTTTTAAATTCATATACATAATTGTAAATTATAGTATTAATAGTAGAATACATATAAGTGATTATATATCCAAAGGACAGCAATTGATTATGCACTCATGTATATTATGCACTGAGAGATTCTAAATAAAAAAATAATTGAAAAAAATGTCGAATACGCCATTCAAAAGTCAGCCTGATGTGGAAAACAAGATTTCTTTAAATTATTAGTATATTATATTCAACATTATTCTTCTTTTAATATATTAGTGAAATATAATAATAAAATTGACAACTGTTTTAATTTCAGGATAAAATTATGCAATTTAAAATAGTAATTTAAAATAAAAGAAAACCAATCAGCGTCTTTGACAGAGTTACCTGTCTGAAACTCATACAAAGATATCTGAAGGGGGAAGAGAGGACAGTCACAATCACATATATAAAAAACCATAATTTTATATTTTCATATCGTGTAAACATAATACTATCAAATAAGCTGATTGATTTTATTTTTGAGTATTATTTTAAATTACAGAATTTTATTCTGAAATTTCAAGAATAAACAATTTTATTATTATGTTTCACTACTACACTATTAATATAGAAAAATGTAGAATATAATATAGATTAATGTAAAAAATATTTTTTTCTACATAGAGTGACTTTTTGATACCTAGCGTATTCGACATTTTTTCAATAATTTTGTATTTGAAGCATGTAATCAGGAACACTTTAGAATTTGGAGTGGCAATCCTGCAAATAAAAAAGAGCTGAGGGAGGTCGCATCACCAGAAAGACGCTTGTGTTGGAAATTGGTTGGTGCGGGAAACTAGGTCGCGACATCGAAAACTGCATTTCGATCGTTGAACAGGCATTGCCTCGTTTTTCGGTTCTTTCACAGTGACCTGTAAACATCCAGTGAAATATTTAGTCCAAATTATGTAACTCACATTAAATCAGATAACTTTTTTAAGAAATCTTTCCTTCTTCTATTTTACAGTTTTATGCGAGGTTTTATGAAACTAATAGGAAAAGTAGTATTCAGATCATAACGTTTTGGTTCAACTCGAGATAAAGAATGATACTTTGTTTGTTTTTAAATATGCTTTTATTACTTTTTGGAAGCTTTACATAGTACTTCAAAATAAAGTGGGACTCTTGGTATGCTAAAGAATTGAAATCTGCTGACAAGGTGGACGGAAATAAGTCGTTGAAGAATTTTTACGAGTGCCGACCAAGTCGTAACGCGTAACCAAATGCGTTCGATTTAGTCACATACCTTCCTTTAATCCATACGGAACTTCCGAATAGTATGCTATAAAGGAAATCAAAACAATCGATAAGTGCATCAATTCTCGAGATATTTATAAATTAATTTCAAAACGTCAAGCTTCTATACTGAACACAATAGAAACACATTATTTTTACTCTCACTATCAGAAAAATTATACCGTATACATGAGCATTATATTAATATGTAATATATCTTTGATGGTGCGACCTGGGCCTGGCCAAAAGTGTAAAGTTTTTTTGTGCTAGACCCAGGCCAAATCGTCTGGTCAGTCGCTATAGTTATGGGCTGGTTAACCACTAATATCGCTGCAAAAAATCAAGACCCCTGACTTTAGAAGGCAGTTACTCCGCAGGAAGAAATGTGAGGAAGTTCTAATAGGAACCACATGAATCTGCTAAGTTTTCTGAATGAAATGGTGTGCCTCTAATTTGCGTAAAAAATTTTCGTTCAGAGCTATTTAACAAAATTCAAGTAAAAATGCTATCGTGAGTCCCATTGCTCACATACCTTAACTTTCACATGGCCCCACAACTAAGAATACGTTAATAAAATTTGAAAAAAATTTGGAGTGTCCTACAACATGTTTAGAATGCAGTAGAGACCTTAAAAATTAAAAATATTTTAAAACGTCAGTTTTGCAAGTATTTTTGCTGTATGTTTTTATTTAGGAATTAAATCAAGCTATTGCGCTGTTTAATGGCTTAAAATGTGTGGTAATGTACACTGATTCCTATTTTGTCCATAAAACTGAATAAAAATTATCTTTTCGCGTGCCAAAGGAGTAGAAAAAAGTGTAGAAAAAAGGGTCCCTCATATTTCCCTAGATCTTTCCACGGCCGTTGCTCGCTCAGCAGGGGCCGTCTCAAAACTTTGAGGTGGACTGCGCCCTTCCCTCCTGATATAAAATTTTAATATCACAATACAGCAACAATCCTGCACACGAATTATCTTGTATTTGTATATTTAATGGAGTACACTTATTTCTATATTATAATATAATTTTGTAATTATTAGGCTACTAATAATTACAGTAAAATATACAGTATATATACAGTATATACAGTAAAACTAATAATTACAGAAAATTGCAGTATCTGTTCTCTTAGGTGTTGAAAGAAAAACTTTAAAAAGATTTTTGAAAAATTCAAAGAGTATATTTAGTCCGGGGGCTGGATACCTTCCCGTATGCACATCTAACCGCCAAAGCTGAAAATCCTTGATTCTTATGTATTTTAAGCCCCTAAATCCGAATCCATAACTTAATTTTTTCGATAAATGCGTATAGAACATTGCTTAAATTGCATTTGTTTAAACAAATTATGAAAAAAATGTTTTCTCTATCCGAACAATTATTTTTTAGAAAATATGGTTTATTTTAAGAAGAAAAAGTCTCTAATAATTTTTTTGTAAAATGCATATTTCAAAAGTTATGAATTTTTAAAGGTCGAAAATTTGACGTTTTTTACTAACTTTCACTGTCGATAATTTTGGATCTACCGAACATTTCTGAAAATTTCAAAAACGCATGTATTCTCTTAAACTTACTCTACAAATTGACATTATTTTTCACTACGGAAGGTCTTTGCAAGTTGTACTTTTTGCGATCAACAATAGGGCTCTTTTACCGCGAGCCTCGTTGCGCGCGCTTCGGTCAATCTTACTAAATCGTCATTTTTTATGGTTAATTTTTCTATCTTATCTCAAGGTATTGTGAAACTTGCCGAAGATTGTATAAATTATGTCAAATATTTATTTACATAAGTAAATTTTACAGTAGACTATCTATATTTATTTCTACATTTTTTGTCTTTCTCGCATGCACAAAAAAAATACATTTAGCTTTATACTTTACACAAGGACATGATTTTTCACTTATACAAGCTTTACAATTACGGCTTTATAAACTTCAAAAGACAATTATTATCTTTACGAAGTTAATAAATAAAATAATTATAATAAATATTATGACTATTGTCATAAATATTATAATAATTGCATTAATTATTATAGT
>JAAAKG020171432.1:0-27416 GCA_010014905.2 Druon quercuslanigerum
GCACCCTCAACAGTATGAGAGTGAGAGAGAGCGAATATACATTCTCTCTCTTTCACTCTTTCAAAGCAATATATATAGGCAATTTAGTGGTGCGACAGTAAATTTGCCACTTCAGCTGATGTCTATTCGCCACTAGTGGCGAATAGAAATCTCGCCAGTAATCCGCCATTTTCGCATCGCATTTACTTTGAAAATGATGACATTTTACTGTCCACGTAAATATTTTCCCGTATATTTTTTCAATGTATCAAAGTTTTCATGTATGCACGTTCACAGAAGGCGTTAGAAAATTAATAAAATTAAAACACAGATTTAATAGAATTGAAATCCAGGCTTGAAATATGAAACTCGTACAACGTGCATAATTTCGTATCAATGACAAAGCTGCCCGAGCGAAATGAACTCCAAAGTAAATTAATTTAAACAGATATATCAGCATGAACCGAACATAATTATCACAAACAAAAAGCTTGATATTTAATTACAACTCCCCTTTTCGTAACATAAATCGCGTTTTCGTACACAAAATTCGATTGTTTTTTACTTTTTACTTTAGATTTTTGAAAACTGACTGAATTGTCATATTAAACATCGCACGATATGTTATGCGTACACAATTTATTCTCGAATTATTTTATTTGTCTTTTTTTAATAAACAAGAAACCTAAACCTTTAAAACTTAAACCTTTTTAAGGCACGGCCTTAAACCTTTTTAATCTCTAAATCTAACGAAAGTTTGAAGAGTCACAACTTTATTTCAACTTAATTATTTTTTATTTTTTAACTTTTTGTCAAGGGATACTTACAAGAATGTAATAATAAGGTTCATAAAACAAACCTTAGGCATTATGCGAACTATGACATAGAAGCGACGAGCTTAAGTAGCGTTTACGATTATTGTAACGGTCCATGGTACTGAGACGACTTCCAGAAGATCTCCACGTATTCCCCTTATCGCTTGCATACTAGTAGCACTTCCTGTTTACCCCTTTCGCTTAACGTCGAAGCCCCAACTTGCTAACTTTCGGAACATTTATTCCAAGCAACCTAAACGCGCTTAAATGCTTAGCGAGATTAACAAAATGCAGTTCTATTAAATTATCTATGAAGACTAACCGCACAGATAATTTTAAATATCTTTGCATTCAAATTAGGGAATAACAATATTCCCCAAATTCCTCTTTGCCTAATTGTTATTTGTCCAAATAAGCATTTTGGCCATTATTTTCTTTTGCTACAAGCTTCATAACATCTCCATTAATTTATGAAAAATTCTGTAACATAACGATTCGATGATGTGGATGGGTTCTACGAAGAATAGGCTATCTATTCGTTACTGTTAAGAAATAGGCTAACTTAATTTGGCTAAGTTTTCAGGAGGAATAAATAACCCATTATTTCTCGAAACATTTCCTACGAATTCAAAACTCCATTATTTTTTATTGCAGTTTGTAATGTAATTTAGGCTCCTGTAACTTTCAAAACAAAAAATTTTTAAAGATTTTATTTCTTTTAACATTTCTACGCGTTTACTAATTTCATACAAAATGAAGTTAGCCTAATTCTTAACGGTTACGAAAAGATATCCTATTCTTCGTAGAACCCATCGATGTGTAAATTATGACAAATGACGATCCACGTAAATTAATTTTAAATTATGTGACTTTTCTGAAGAATGGAAATATGCCACATGATAATTCGTCAAAATAAAAATTGTGGTAAATAGTAATTTTAAATAATAAAAATGAGGACAGACGGTGATTCGGAAACATAGAAAATTGGGCAAATTGTTATTCGGTCATATCAATTTTGACCAAACAAACATTAGGAAAAGTAGAATGTCGGGAATATTTGCAGGCTTTATTCAACCTTAACCTTTCAAAAAATTACTTTTTCTTGGAGAATTACTTTAGGAGTTCATTCGACTTAAATCTCCACGCAACTTCTACAATCAAAAAAAGTTTGAGAGGAACTTTATTACTATCTTCTAAGTTTTTATCTATCTTTTTCTCTCTAGTTTACCTTTTTTAAAATAAACTTCATCATTTTTAAGACTGCTTCAGAGGCAGCTATAGAAAAATAAAAATTCCTAGTATTCTGAGAAAAGTTGAATCGTGGAAACTATAGTGTATCGTCAAAATTAGTCGAAAATCTATAAGAGTCGAAGTAAGCACGAGTCGTTAAACTCGTCGTTCGTCCCTTGGGCTTCTCGTAGTTATTCCGCGAGGTTTACGAGACTCGAACTTTTCATCTTTAACTCGATAATTAAGGAGGGGAGGCAAAGTTTTAATAACATTACCGTAATAATACCAGCGTCGTTCCTACGTGCAACGTGCTCGAAATGATCAAAGAACCATTTTTTCCCTGTTTTCGCCTTTTCTCCAAACTTTTCGTCCCTCCCATCATTCTTCTCTCTTGCTTCCATCCTTTTAAATTTTCGGTAACTCATAACCTTTGGACTCCGAGGAATCTTAAAGATAAACTGCAAAAGCAAGCGAAACGATGAAAAAAGACAGTGAAACCTCAGTCTCAAATAAAAAGATATTTCTCAAATATGTAAAATGTAGAATCCTTTCAAAATTAAATATCACATCACTAATTTGAGAGTATGTGACTCCAATAGAACCTTTAATACGAAATTTATTTCATTGTGAAGTGCAGTTACTCTCAAAGCTCAGGTAACAAGAAATCGTAGGTTCATTGTTAATTTTTATAGAAAAAGCCAAGATAGTGATGGAGGAGAAACAAAATTAGGTTTGGGCAAAGGTAGAGTTAGGTTAGAGTGAAAAACAGAGAATAGTATATTACACATCTAGGGACGAAAGGCGATGATCCCTCCCGGTGCAGTGCCATTCGTACCGTGGTGTCTATGCTATTTTTCTTTCTACCCGCTCGAAAATTCGCGACCAATCTATGATCCTGAGATGAAAATGTGTAATGCACGTAGGATTCGTCTGCTTCATAGTCTCCGCCATATTTTTACTTTCGTCCCTGTAGCCTATTCGAGTAACGTGGGTAGTGTGGTAGCACTGCTGCCGCTGCAAAAGCAGGAGCGATATTTAAATATGATAACGAGCGAAGAGGTTTCGGCATCCGATAACATTTACAATCCGAGCAAAACGATTTTATCGGATGCAGAAAACCCCGGAGCGAAAAAAGCAAAATATGTACTTTCATTATCAAAATTAATATTAAAAATTATTATTTTAAAAAAATTCATTCACGTTTTATAATGACATTTTATACTAGTTGTAATATGTATTTACATAAATTTTACCATTAATTTTATAGAGAGGGTTTAGTTATATTATCTATTAATTACCATTAATAAAATTACTATTAGGAAAAACATTTGCTTTCGTGATAGACCTCACCATGCAAAGAGAAATGATCTCCGCTCTAGTTCAAGCACTCGCATCATCAAAATGAAAAAGCTCTTCAACTTCTGCCGTCATGGCTTTCTTAAAATATGATCTTCGCCTCTCGCGAGTCGACGTCAAACAATTAAGAAGCGTAAATCTGCTTCATTAATTAAACCTCTCTTATTTGGCAACACAAATTAACTTTCGTACAACTAACTAAAACTTTATCATATTTACGCAACAAAGGATTTCAAAGGAGAGAGAATATTTTAAAGCAACAGTGATAATTTCACAAAAAAGTAATTAAACAAATTTTGTGCACAAACCCGAAACGCTTACAAAAGACGGAACTTTCTGATTTAAAATGTTGACCTAATGTTACAAAGTATACTGCTTGATTTGTTATCTAACAAATTCTTTTGAGCATGTTTCAATTCAAACTTTTTGAACGTCAAAAGGTTTTCCCAAACGTGACGAGGATACCTATAGCGATGCTCCAATTACTTTTTGTCGCTCAGGAGGATGATGAGCTCGACGCGTTGATCCTGCGGCAGGAGTTCACATGTAGAAGTTAACGCAGTTTATTCTTGACGATACATTCGTTTGCTCAGCCAATCGTCGCGCTCGTTGAAATACAGGTCAAACGAACCGATGGCGCTTCACCCCTGATAATTAATGACAAATTATGGCCCTAGGGATAACATCGTTTAGCAGTCTCTGCGGCTCGCGGTGTGAACCAGATTATTCATTACCACTAATCGATTACCTTTTCAATCATCCCAAAAAGCTAAACAAATTTTAAATATATGAATTTTTCCTACATTTTTGCATAGTATTTTAAATGTATTGTTCATAAATATTCACTTGTTAGTACATTCCGAATTCTACACCTCTAATTGAATACGATCATCAAGTCCAACTGTATAGTGTAATGCCCAGATTCACAGTTTTCAATCATTTTATGATCAGCACAGTCAGTTTCTTGTCCAATTTGCGTTTCCATCTTTACTTGAAACAAAGGAAAATAAGGGGGGAAAGAAAGGTAAATGATGGTGAATGTCAACATATTTGGATAATTTTCGACATCAATGTTGCACATGCAAATTTGTCCCTATCCCCTAAAATCATTTTTTGTCCGACCCTTCTTGAAAACGCGTCATTGCATGCATGTCAAGCAGGCGTAATGTGGCCGCTCTCAGCCCAATGACGTTCGCACGTGCGTACTCCGCTGCCGGGCCGACATGAATCTTTACGCCCGCTACATACAACTTTACCCCCGCTACACACAAATACACACTGCACCACTAAAGTGAGAATATGGTGTAAATTATCCTTATATTTTAAAAAATTTCCTCGCTGGATCCCACAGTCTTCCTTCTTAATTATCTAAAATAGTCAAGTGCGCAGAACATCCTCTATCTACTTCACATGCTTGTTTTTAAGGTGGGTAGGAAAAAAAGTATCGTTCATATCAAGGGCGTTCGGCTATTTTGCGTTTACACCATCGATACACATGTATTATTACGTTACAAAAGACATTTCATTGATGAAACACACAGCATAGACATACCCTTTTGTATCGAAATACTTAAAGTTAATTCCAATCTGACATTCTACTAAAACCAAGTTGTTTATCTCCTAATAACAGTTCAAACGGTCCGCAGGATTTTGAGGTTTCCTGCGGTAACATAGACGGTTATATCTTCACTTGGAAAGGAGCGAAACGGGAAGGTCAATTAACAAAATCCCCTTGTACAGATAGAAGGATAGCCATCCTCCTACCACGCGAACGCACCGCACTAATTTGTAACATCCAGGGAGGAGTAGAGCCTCCTGAGAGTGGGGGATTCAGTATGGTTAAAGCTGGCGGTCATGGAGCATAGGGGGTGAGGGGGTGAATGGAGGGCGAATGGGGATGAACGGGGAGCTTGGGAGTGATTGAGAGGTGGACAAACTCCGCAGCGAATGGTAGTTGCTCTAGGCTCGTATGCATGGAACACGTATTTCCCATGTGACTTTTGCACATTCCACTCACCGCCTCAGATCGTAACCCTCCTCGTGGTTCACTACCACGTGATTTGGGAATTCGATTCCACCGTCCTGCATCACATGTCACTTTGAATATTTTTATGCGATTAGTTATTCAATTATGGAAAAATGTTAGGGGAATAGTAATTATTATGGTCCCTACAAAAGAGAACATGATAATTTATCAAGGTTTGGACAAGAAGCTTTCCATGTGTTCATAGCTCCTGGAACAAAGAAAATATGTTTGCAATTCAATGGCTTTTGATAGAAGTTGTTTCAATTTTCCTTGAGGAGTGGTTTAGAAGTGCCTTTAATAAATGACCATAGCGGAAAATGAAAAGATAAATCAGGTGAGAATCTCTCGGCGTGATTCCGAGTAATCGACGGATGAATTATAGAAGCCGGGGAAGAAACGACGTGCCTGTGAATTATCTGGTGGCTATATATTCCCTTGTAACTCACACTACGAATGAGTGGTATAGTTATCTTCCGGTATCGATCGAAAGTCAAACGTCACTTCTGGTTTCCCTGCTCTTTATCGAACATGAACAAATGTTCGTTCTCGCATTACGACCACGTTAAAACCCATCTCTCGCGGTTGCCAATGTGGTTCGCTTGCTAGTAGAGTGTCATAGAAACGCTTCAATTATTTTTTAAATTCGTCGATTATCGAAGTTCAGCTATTTCCATTTTGTTAAAGATGGATTACTCTTCGAATTTCGAACTGATGTGTGATTCTTGATTCACCAATTTAACATATTATCTGGATAATCTCCAGAAACTCTAGACACTGCATGCGTAAGGTATTTTCTAGTCAATGAAGATGAGGAGTTCGAGAGTTCAGAGACCCCAACTCTACGGCAATGAGTTCTGAATGGTTTTATGGCTCATGGCGCTCGTAATGTTCTCTCCATCTAGCAGGCTCCACTTCGCTCACCCTTATATTTTGCACAGTTTCTTATAGTCTTTTTATTTATAAGATTTTTAGCTCTAAAAACATGAACTTGAAAAAAGGGAAAATGTACTGTATTAAAGGATTAGAAGGGCGGCACGCATACAAAATTAAAGATAAAAAGAGAGAACTAGTGAAAGAGAGAGAGCGAGACATTGAAGCAGGAAAGGGTAGAGTTTAGTGGTGGTTGACTTTGACAGAGAGTAAGGAGCGGGTATCGCTTCGGTGCCCAAATCTGCGATAACGGAACCCGCTACTAGGTATTACTATCTCCAAGTGACTTTCCTCTTCCTGGCAATAAACTCGATTAATGCTCGGCCACGACGACTCGTGCGCTTATTCGTGCGCGGTCATTTCTTACTTCGCTAATTCGCACCTCTTCTGACTCAAAGATATCTCTGCATATCTTTCGACACAGGACTACTAACGAGCGGCTATAAAATCATGTCCCAACTCCCAACATACTCTCTTAACTTCCCACTAGAGTTGCTCTACCTATTCACGTGAAAATGGACTACTACCGTTAAAATCATGCACGATTTCCTATGTCTATTTTATAAGCAAAACAGAGACACTCAACAAGGCGGAAGCGTTGAATAAAGTTCGAAGTCTAAATTTCAGCACGAAACGTTTAACCCACCATCACTTGAACACTGAGATTTCTACCATGACAGTTGAGATTAAATTTAATTTTTCTACAACTAGGTAAGATATCGCTCCAACAAACTGCAGTATACCGATTACAAAAATGTATCTATATAATGTATAGATAAATTGTTACAACATTATATACATATACATATTATGTATTTATAGTTCTCAAATAAAGAGTGTTACTGGATGTTGAAGGGGCTAAATTTAAATTTAGAATAATTGTCCTACACCTAATTTTCTGTAATTAAAAATATTACAAATGATTATCGGCGAAAAAATATCCAAAAAAAGTCACATTAGTCGACACACCTTTAACATCTAATAAATTCTTAAAGAATAAAAAAACGATGTCTACATCGAATGTCGTTTTGAAAGGCAGCATGTATGTCTTTGGGAAAGAAGATTCTTCATTTCTGTTTGTTTGAGTTGAGAATTATGTTCAAATTTTGCAGAATAATCGACGATATTCACAGGAAACACTGGTCACAAAAAAGTAATTAATTAATGATATAACGCGATTAGCAGTAAAAAAAAATCTTGTTTCGAAAGCATCCAATGTTCTCAGCAAAACAGAAAAAGTCGAGGAAGAATTGGTTTCCTTAATTTCTTGTCAAAAAAGAAGAATTAATATTATGAATGAAAGCGGAAAAGAAACAGCAAAGTCGAATACAATGTTTTCTTGGATGGCACATGACGGTGGGGAGAGTCTTTATCCTTTAGTGAAAACTCCAAACAAT
Organism: Druon quercuslanigerum; assembly: GCA_010014905.2. Classification (NCBI taxonomy): domain Eukaryota; kingdom Metazoa; phylum Arthropoda; class Insecta; order Hymenoptera; family Cynipidae; genus Druon; species Druon quercuslanigerum. Next base: position 7,734 of record JAAAKG020171432.1, read on the forward strand.
CAAAGCAGTTTATCAGTAATCTCAGGAGTAATAAAGAGAAGCCGGCTAACGTCGGTCACTAAGTTCCGCTTCGGCGGTCAAGCGAGGCGTTGGAGGAGAGCATCGATCTTCGCGATATATTATACATTGAAGGTCACAAATAAGGACTTCCATAAACTCAAATAGTTTTAAAATTGCTATCATATGAACATTTTTAATTCAAAAAAGCTTTATATAAGTTTAAAACATGAAATTGACACTAGAAAATGTATTCGTTGTGTAAAACTAATAAGATTTTTGCGAAAAACATTTTCGATTCCTAATTTTTCGTTTAGTAGCTGCTGCCATCTGCCTATTAAAGATGAGATCTCTGTGAATCTTCGCATATAGTTGCTCCAATCAACAACTTTCTTATTTTTAAAACAATTTTAATTATTCAGAAAGAACGGATGAATAAATCATTTATTATTTGCATCTTCAAATCCGAGTCTTTGAAGTAGAATGTCGAGTAGAATCTGCTGCCTTTGACCCATATTCGTTTAATTCGTTTTCAGCTTACTTTGTTAAGATTCCCACGAGCATACTTATATGCTATAATTGTTTGTTATGGAGGTAAGTACCACAGAAGGATGGTAGAAGGTTTAGGTGAGACGGCGTGCAAAAGGAGCGACGTGATACACTGAATAAATTGTATACAATTGTTTATAATAATCGCCACGCTGCCGATCAAGAGAAATTGTTTCTGATTCAGTCACCGAGTTATTATATATTTTCGTATCTATAATCTGAAAATCTACATGCATTATCATAGCAAATGGTTCCTAACCTAATATCAGTATTGGTAAAAATATAAAATGTACCCTCCTAAGATGAACCAGGGGAATCTTACTGTTTTAAATAGCCAGAAGTGTGTAACTGAAAAACAATAATATTCCACTGGTTCACTCAGTAGAATTCCGTAACTGGTTTAATCAGTGAGGATCATTGGTTACTCAAAGCCAGTAGTCATGGCACTTATCATTCCTGAATTTTGTGCTAACCTTTGCAAAATTATATTTTAGAAAGCGAATTTTAGTCTTACAACAATAAACAAAGGCCGAGCTGCAATATAATAGGATATGATATATTGCGTCTTACTGTAGGAAGGCCCGTCATGATGTGAACGAGTCGCGTGCCAAGTGGCCAGCAGCCTCCCTACTTTCAAGCAAAAGATATTTTATCCCCTGATTATTAGAACCAGGCCCCAAATATTTCTAACACAAAGAATAGTACACAATAACGGTAATTAGCACCAAAAAAATAAAAATAAGTCACAGGTATATTCAGTAATGCTGTTTTATTTAAGTCACTTACTGGTTCAGCTAATTAAAATTGTAAAAATCACTAGTTCACCAGTAATAACTGAAGACACTGGTTCAACCAATGAGAATTTCACTGGTTCAATATGAGAGAATAAACCGTAAAATTGGCTATTTGTACACAAAGTATTCACTCATCTTTATGAAATATGTCTCGAGCTAACTGCAAAAAGGAGCAAGATATTTTGGAGCGGCTGCTTTTCTGCCAAAGGCAGAAAAGCTCTTAACTCCTAATTAGGACAAACTTTTGTCCTCCTTTTATAAAAGCATTTCAAATTACGTACGTGTCGTATATGAAGTGCCAGTTAGCAGTGCGAAAAGTACATTCTTCGCAAAAGAACTGGCGTCGAAAATGCGCATGGAAGGACAGCATTAATAGAATTTAATTTATACGAATTACGAATGCGTATTATAATCTTTAATAAAACCTGCCTGAGAATGCGCCCGTGAATGAAGCCGATTAAACTGAAACAGCGGTGTATTTGTTCGGCGTTCTGTGTTGTGCGAAAATTGACTTGATAAATTTGCTCTCCGCTTTCGCGTCCACTCAATAGAAACCATAGGGACTTATCCTCTTTCTCTCCTGTTCGCGAAAATATCTACATGTATACATTTTCATTTGTGTATTTCAATTGCATGATAAAGACTGTTTCATTCAATTGCCTGCATACTAGTGAATTTACTTTTCCTTCTCATAGGGATAATTTTACAATCGTCATCGATTAGAATCGAAGCGGTAAGATTTAAAAATAATGAAATTAGAATCATGCCAATCTTTGAATTTAGACATTCTAAAATATTGAGAAATAAAGATGTCAAATTCTACATTCATACCAATTAGAAGAAAAAGTAAATATGTAAAACATGAATTTCTTAAAAAAGAACGATTAAAAAAATTCAATTCAAAAGCGGTCGTAATTTGGAAATAGTATGTTCGAGATTTAAAATAATTACACCCCATCTAGCACGACGGTCCACATCAGAGTACAAACAAGCCAAGTGCTAATAAACGTCGGTGATCAAATAAAAAGCCTTCAACAATTCCATACATAAAAGATAGCAAATCAAACTTAGCCGATCCTAATTTCCGAAAATATTGTAGATTTTTATAGGGTGTCCGCAAAACTTCATTTTCAAAATTCCCTACTTTTTTCTTGTCTGATTCTTCATTTTTCCTGACCATTAATATCTAAAGGCAAAATTTTAATCTTATAGCAATATAGAATTTTTTATAAATTGAATAAAATTTACTTAAATTTATACACTTTTAATCTATTATTCTCTGGGCTGCCGCAACCTGATTTACTTTTAAAAAGTATTAAATTTACGAATTTAAACTAAAAAAATCACTAAAAGGGACTAATTTGCATTGATCATGTGAATTATGTTTATTTTATTTTAAAAGGATTGTATGCATTTTATAGGAATTCCAACTGAATTTTAATGAATCAGTATGAATTCCTAAGACTTCAAGAAATTTTAATTTAAGTTTAAATCAATGCGAAATGAATCTTAAACAAAATTCGCAAAAAGTCCTTTGAGTTTAGTAAAATTATAGTCGAGTTAGAAGAATTTAAGGGCAATAAAAAAAATTCGGTGATGTTCATAAAAATGAAGGTAAATTGAAAAAGCTTCAAAAATATGAAATAATTCATTCAATGCAGTATGTTTGAAATCAGTTTAAAAAAAATAAAAAAGAATCTGATTAAATGCCTGAAAATCAAGGTACATTTCTAAATAAAGCTTCTGGATAAATAAAAGAAAACTGCAAAAAAACTGAATTCAGTAAATTCAAAATAATTAAAGTGGAATAAATAAAATCAAAATGATTTAAAATATTTCAGGATAACTAAAACAATTCCAAGGTGAATTCAAAATCTCTTCAAATGAATTGGAAAAAATATTGGAATATCTCTTCACATCTTTCAGACCCTACGAAATCATTCACTTCTTGCGAACAAATTCTTTCTGGTGATATTTCCTGGAATCCGGGAAAATTGAATAAAATACCTTGAGAATTTTTTAAACGATATCGCATGAATTGCAATATATACCGTAATTCCTGCGCTATATATCGTAATTATCGCATTATCATATCGTAAAATCGTGATATCGCACATTTCAGGATTTTACATTATATTATAATTTTATTATATTATATATACGAGGTTGCTGGTGGTGGTCAAGCTATATTAGTGCATTATAATATCGTACAAAGCTCCAAAACCTGCTTGTACGTTATCATATTGCGATATCTTTTTCTCCGTGTTGTATGGAATTCTTAACAAATGCATACAATTTTGTAATCCCTTCAATTTATTAAAGTCCTTTAAACTGCCTTAGAATTTTTTTGAATCTCATCAAAACACCGTCAAATCTTGTAAAACCCTAAAATCGTAAAACCTTTTGAAATCCTATGAAATAAAATCGGTTGTAATTCTTTGAAAGCTCTTTAACTTATTGAAATCAATTTCGAATCCCTTGAAACTTTGTAAATCTCTTGAAAATTCCTTGGAGTTTTTAAAAATATCCTCAAATCTGTAAAAAAATGTCAACCCCTTCAAGATATAGAAACTTATTAAAATTTTTTGGAATCTTTTAAAATACCCTAAAAAATTTCAAATCCTGTAAATTCTTTTGAAATCTATTAAAACATTTTGAAGCTCTTGAAAATTCCTTGCAATTCATTAAAATATTTAGAAATACCTTGAAATTTGGTCAAGCCTTTGAAAAATTCTTGGAATTAAACAAAATAAAATGTTTGATAAGCTTTTGAATCCCTTCAAACTTTTTAAAGCTCTCGTAATCTTTATTTAATCTTTATGTGACAATCTAATATGAACTTCATCCAATACTCGATTAATAATTGATAAACCCTCGGCTCTTCGTAAATTCTGTAGTACATTTTGCAACGTGCTTTCCTCGAGGTGGATGTAATCGTTGGTAGAGTTTCTCTCAAAGGTGGATTTTCTCAGAAAAGGCTGTGATGAAAGAAAAACGAAAACTGTGCCGGAGACGAACGAGCTATTCAAGAAGACAGATCTGTTTAGAGGTCTATAAGGAAGTGAGAAAAGAAAGGGGATCCATGGCTATATAAATTCAAATCTGCTATCGAGGGTTGCTTCCTTCGACTTGACATCCAACACGTTCTAGCGTGGGTTGCCGCTTAGTAGGGTTTGCTGGAGACGAGAACTAATGGTGTCAGGATCTAGGACAATATAAAGATGCTGCTGGAAATGTACGCAACAACGGCTTCCCTGATGATACCTATATGCCTGTTGTAAAAGCTTATCAATTTCAATTCTACAATTTCATCTCACTTTTAGATCCCTTTCTTGAAAAGCAGGACAATTATATTTATAATAAATTATAGCTTTCAAATGTAAAAGGATTAATCTCCAGTAAAATTTAAAGATATTGTAACCTTGGGTAACCTTGGTATAAATGCCAGTAGGTTGGTACACCTAGAAATAAAATTTTTGGACCATATTTCCTAATATTAAAACAAAAGTCGAAACCAAACCAAAACAAAAATGAGTTTACAATTAATCTTCTTTTGTGTACCTCGTAAGAAGTATCCCCCCGCCTTTTGGTAGAGCGATACAAAATGTGATAAAAATGCAAATAAGAAATGTGAAATAAATCAGCAAGCATCGCCTAAATCTAGATTTGTGGGATAATCCTGTTGAGCAGAAAGTTCAAAAACGTCAAAACCAAAATGCAGACCGCACTGGTATGGAGGAATGCACTAAAAGTTTAGGGCGAGGTTTGAGCGTGGAACGGAACCGACTAATTGGCAGAGTATAATAAAGACATAAATTTCCCAGTGTGAGATGTCTGCTTGCCGCGATGGGCCTCCGTTTAAGGAGTGTTGATGTGATGTGCCCACGTACCTTTTTCTTATTTCAAATGGAGCGAATAATTTATCACTATTTGAACGAGATCCAGTTGTTCCACCCACGCTGGAAGCGTCGTGTAAATCCAACTTAATCCAATCCACTCTGCACGGATTTCAGTCGTATTATTCGTACAGTGTACGTACAAATATGGGTTCCAGTCTAATTTTATTGAATGAGCAGAAACTACCGTTGATCATTTTTATATTAAAAAAGGTACAACTCCAATATATTACATTCTCATTTAATCGCAGGTATTCATTTTATGTGAAAATTAACTTTCGCGGATATCAATTTCAATTTGAATTTTATTTAAAATTTAATTCTCAATAAAAAGTATACAGGATATAAAAAAATATGTTAAATAAAAAATGCTATCTTTCGTTCAAAATATGCAAGACACAGAAAAATATTAACAAGAAAAATAATTAATTTCAAAAAGATGTGTAAAAGATAAGAGTTTATAAAATTGTTTATTAGCCTGATTATAAAGAATCCGTATAATAAATCATTCATTTAAGTTTCTGCTCTTTTCTTGATTTTCCTTAAAATTGATATTTTAGTGGTTAGACTCCTTTTTGAAAAACGGATTCAATTAAAAACTTCGAATTTCTTCTGCCATTTATAGGAGCCTATCACCTAATAGAGTTGTCTTCTCTAACTACTTCTTTCGAAAGCAAATGTAGATTTTTTCAAATATAAGAATATAAATTGATCACGAACCTCTTTTTATAATACAAGTTTAATTAATGATTCTAATTTTAAGAGATAAATAGGAATATACCAAACTTCTTAAAATTATGAGTATTACCTGGAAGTTGCCATTCTGCAAGAGCTCAAGAAATAAATTCGGAATCCAACTTACCTGAAACAAACAAAATAATTTTATATATTACTCACAGGAGTAGGCAAACGTGATAAATATAATTATAAAGAATCAATTTAACTTAGAATCAGTTTGAGATCTGCTTTAAAGCCTATAAATCGACAGCCCATGTATATGTGTGTATTTTGAGTTTCAATGATAGCATGAATAAATAGAATATTTTGCGGCGTCTGATAAAATATTATACGATCCTGTGCAATATTAAAGGAGAGTAATAATAAAAAACTAAATTGGTTACTTTTTCGATTTCACAGCAAGAATACTCCCAATCATGCCGAGAAATTTAGAAGCCAGACTATAAACACACATGTATGAAATAAACATTAGAAGCAATGGGAAGATTTAAGTTTTCCGTATATTGCAATGTATTGTAAAATTAAATTGCTACAAAAACTTTCGAAGCATGATCGACACATGAGATAAACATTTGAATGCATGTGAAGTGCTCTAAACATTGTTTACAATTCATAAGTAATTTTTCTTTCTTATCCCTTGAAATTATACTTCTAGAGAAATTTGGTGTTTACTTTACTGATCACTTAAAAAAATAATTAAAATGAATAAACTACGGCAAAACCTCAAAGCCTATAATTATAACCTACGAAAGACGATTATTGGTCAAAATTCGTTACCCGTCTCGAGGTAAAAGCTTAAGCTATCTATTAATGACATTTTTATTAATTTGTACCGTGTTTCTGATTTTCAAAAACATTCTAAACTAAATTCGGTTGCCCTGCAAAATTTTCGAAAAGTTACTTATTAGAACTGTGTCCAGACAGAAAAAAATCCTGGAGTGGTATATGAGGAAGGAGCGCGAGTTGGAGCTGTATATGGACTACTAACACGAGCTGTGGTCTTTAGTGGAGCAATTGAAATATAAAATATATTAATTTTGTGAGAAAGTATGAAGCTTTCCTATTAATTGGCAGTTAACCTCATTTTCGAAACTCTTTAAGCCCTGAACTATTTAAGCACATGGAAGAATGAAGACAAAAAAAGATGGAAAAAATGAGTTAAGAAAAAGGTCGATGAGGTGAGGGCAAGAAAGATTATCGATAAGTAAATGGTATAGTAAATATTGAATACTAAAATTGAAGTTTCTTGTTCGTTGATTTCGCGCTTCTACTGGATAGGAGAAGCCAAGAGAGGAAAGGTTTCGTGAAAACTCGACAAACGCTCGAGGCTAAGGGTGGATCGAGAGGCCAGCAAAGAGAGATAGAAAACAGATCTTGCACCCTCTCGGTATTCAAGATGAAATAGGTTTGTTCGTACTTCGGCATTCCCCTTCTTTCACTCGCTCCCTGTCGTTTCATCAATATTAATACATGGCCTGGAGGTGCTCGTTCTAAACAGTTTTATTCCAGCCAGTCGCGAATCAATCCGGCCTGTGCCATCGGTACCATAGCACCGTCGATTTTTCTTTTTTTCCCCTTTTGCATTTCCATCGGAGGCCCATTTTTAATATTAGTTCCCTTTGCACTCGTTCGCATGCGTACATACATATGTATGAGATCTGAAAGTCGCAGGAAAGCTCTTGCTCGCATACAACTCGAGTCAGCACGTGACGCCACCAGACCTTGAACTTGATTGCAACTCGAGCGAGGAACTCGACGTCTACTTTGTTTTCTTCTCTCGTCTTGTATTACGAATTTAATTAGAAAACTTTCCTTTCCCAATCTGTCTCCATTGAATTAAGGGCATATTGAAATCTCTTAGAAGTTGATGCAAATGAATTTGATTTGTTTTAATCACAGAAGAGAAATATTGTTAATTGAATCTTTGTTGATTTTCTGTTTGCTGTTTAATTAATGTCAACCTAGAAATTAATTTTTCTGAATTGATATGAGGCATATCTGAGTAATAAGAGATATAAATAATAAATGATGATACTTTCCGAAATTCGTGAAACAAAGAGAGGGAGGAATTCCAGCAGGGTAGACATTCATTACATATCGTATTAGGAGATACGCAGGGTTTTGTTCAGTTAAGTTGAAATCCTTTTGGTATTACGCATGTCACAGGGCGATTTATATAGCACCGGCGCGCATTATGCAATTAGCGGTAAATCTAGTAACTCGGCCTCGGTGTGTTTCAGTGCAGACGCCCTAATTCCTGGATCGCAAACCAATCGCATTAGTGCTATATGGCTGGACCATATGTGCTACACTTCGACAATCGCCAAAGATATTTAAGGGGTTAACCCGAACTGTCCTTTTTTGCTATTGGGATTTGCGGAATTCATGAAAACGTTCAGCTTTAAAGGAATTTAGGATTCGGTTTGTTTTGGAAGATTTTGACCCAGGTAGACAAATTCGATAGAATTTGCATAAACTTGTATTCTCACTTCGATAGAATCTTTACAGGAACACGTATTACGAAGCACCTTCTGGCTATGGAAAATTTTCCAAGGGGCAATTTCATTTCTTGGATCTTCCATTTTGAAATATTACACCAGGACTCAATAATGCTTTCCCCACAACTTCTTTAATAAATTGAATAAGTTATTATATTATTCGACTTATGTTCAGGTAGCGTTTAGGACTCGGTGTATCACCAAATGGAAAAATCAGTGACACATGATAATTTTTATTTTTCAGTACCCTATGACCCACCAAGTAGACAAATCACTGCCACCTGATCTCCAAGTCTTTTCCTTGACTTTTCTGTAGAAAACCTAGAAGGCTAAGTATTCTCATGACCCTCGGGTCGATCGTGGAAATCAATCACAAATCTTTAGGGTATTTATCAAATTATGATTATAATATCCCTCCTCAGATCTTTGATTCGATGTCCAGGAATCTTTGTGTATCCTAGGCTTTTCATCTCTTGAAGATAGTTTGATATAGACCGCATAAAAGGGGTTTACTTCAGTTACATTGGGGATGATTTTCAATGTCCAGGTATATTGAGCGAGTATTTTGGGAGCGTCAAAAGTTAAGAAAGTCTCCGCAGACCTAACTTTTTTAAATTTTTTAAAAGACTCCTGGATAACAGACTAATGTTTTCGGTCAGCTTTAAAAAAACGATCTTGATCAACATATAGAGTTTTCACCAACAATGTTCACAAAACACATCAAGTCGAAGATCTAGGTCTCTAAAGAAGATCTTAGAGTGAGTAGATGAAACTGAATCCATCAACAGAAGTAAATGGAACTCATTATCTTAACTTGAAATATTCTATTTTTACTTTTAAGCCCTCGATTCAGTCCCATCTCAATTTGATTTCATATGCCCAATAATCTTTAAGTTGGCCCTTCTGTCCAGTTTCTAATTTCTGCATAATAATAATAATAAAAAAGACAGACTTCAGAATGTAAACGTTCTCGGAGTAATGTGTTTCCATATTACGTTTGCTCAAAAGTACACATTGGCGTGACCGCAGGCTAATGACAATGACGGTGAAACCGGCTGCTTATATCGGCAGCCGGCAAGTCGCTTATACAGCAGGGCAAACATGGAAACTCACTGCCATGCAATTCCTTACTACGACCACGAGCGACAACTACAAACCCGGTTGGTAGTTTGTACTATCGCCACTACTACCACCCTCGTTCCGAGAAACCACCAGGGATAATGTACGTGGCTGTAACTTACGGCCTCCCGTCTCTCTCTCTCTCTCTCTCTCTCTCTCTCTCTCTCTCTCTCTCTACAGGTCTCCACACCCGTATAACATTATATTACGACGGGCTTTGTGAAATAGGACAATACACTAAATATGCTCGGCCTCCTCCGAGCTAGTCTGCACGAAATACAAATGTGGGTCGAGCGATCTTTCTTCCCCGTTTTTGTCCCTGCCGACACGACGCTGCACCCACTTCCGGATACTAAAGAGGAAACGCGAAAGAGGTGGAACTAAAATACCAACTGAAAGATCGTTTTACTAAGTGATTGCTAGATGTGTCAGTATCTAGGTTTTGATAAAATTCGCTTTTACGAAATTGTTTTTCATATTTTTGAAAAAAGTGCTCGGATTGAAGACAAATGAGTTTATTCGTCAATTATAATCTAATGAGCTATAGTAATTATGTTTGTTTTAAAATTTATTCAAAATAATTTTTTTTAATTTTTAGGTCCAAAGGACCTAAAAACCAAAGGGTACAGATTAATGTGCAAAGGGTGAATTGGTGGTTTAATATACACTACCGTAGGAAATTGTCGGTATGATCAGCGAAAGTTCTGTTAAAAATCACCCTTAACTTTGAAAAGTAATTACTCGTTCAAAAATGAAGCGAGAAACTTTTTTAAAAACCCGTTGAAAAGCTTTTTAAATTATGCGTCAACTGAGCTGTAATATAAGTCTTTTTTACACTTTTGAGGGAAAATACTTCGTACCCCTTCGTCTTTGAAGCCTTATCTTTAATTTAAGCCAATAAAAGTTTTAAAAAATCTTCAAGGGCTTTCAAGATACGTCTTAAATGACCAAGTCTGAATGTCAAGTTTCAGTCGGTGATTACTGCTGTCAACCGCAAGAGCGGTATTCTACGAGAATTTCTCAGATTTTGTTTCTAAAATTCTACTCGTGCTGAGACTTAGGATATTTAAAGAGAAAAAAAAAACTAAAATTGAAAGTACATAATCTGTGAAATATCATCTTCAATTTTAGCCAAAAAAACTTCAAAAATATTCAGGAGTTCTCAAGATATGAACATAAATGTATAAGCGTGTCTGCGTTGAGTCTCAGTCTGCGAGCACCACATACGCTCTGACACGCTGCTGAATAGACTGAAATTCGGCGTAGGTATGCTTGAACATTTTTAGTCATATCTTAAGAACCCTTGAAGATTTTTTAAAGACTTTAATTGTCTTGAATCAAAGATAATACTCCAAAGACTACGCGGTTTGAAGTATATTCTCTCCGAAAGATTTCTCTCTCAATGTTTAAACGATGTTTAACAATGTTTAAACAATGTTTAAAGTCAGCAGTGATTTTTAATATTACTTTCACTGATCGTATCCGCATCTATTTCCGACGTTAGTATAGTTTTTTTACTACTAGCTTTCTAAAAAGTAGGTACATAATTAATAAAAATGCAACATTCATATATGATTATGCCATAGAACGTTTCAAAATATATAAAATAAACATTCTTAGTGATAATAGGAAAATACTTATCTCCGTATACGTAAATCAGTCTATTTATTCTGTGTTTCCAGTATCGAAAAAATTCCTTTAGATTATAAATAATAAAAAAAGCATAAAAATTAACGACAATGAAACTTAAAAATTAATATAGTCTTAAACTGAAATAGCATAAGAGTCAAAGAATTCTTTAAGTCGTCATTGTTTGAAACAATCCACTGCAATACGCCGATGTATTACAGTCGACTTTCCGAATAATGCCGGACATGGGCTGCTAGGGAGTATTTTTCGTGGAACTCAGCGTCCCCCACTCTTGGCACGTGGAAGCGCCTTGGAATTCGCGCCCAATCTTCCTGAATAGTGCCACTCGTCAGTTTTCATTTTTTCTTCCCGAAAGTACGATATTTTGTAAGTATTTGATTAATTATTGTATGTACTATAAAGTATTGATCGTTTAGTAATTGATTTATTATACATCTTTCGAAATTTGACGTTTACTCAACATTCGATAATATTACAAAATTTGGTTTGATTTGCATTTCTGACGGTAAGTACGTTTTCATTATGTATTTAAAAAGAAAAATTTTTTAAACAGTCACTAACAATTATTATTGTTCATCCATTTAAATAGTTGCACTATCTTTTTTTTATTTAGAACGTCTGTTCAAATAAACGAGTAATATAATTTAAATGAATACATTAATTTTTTTGATCATATTAATATTTCACATAATCCAAATGAAAAGGACGTTTTCATATTTAAAACAAAGTACTAACCCTAGTGTATAGTTTCTTTTTATTTTATTGAAAAATAATAATTAATTCCTACGTAGGATTTTAGTGTCATGTAATAGTTTTCTACAAAGTTCATAACTGATTTAAAATTCATCATGCATGGAATATATTACAATAAATAAAATTCAACCTTTAAATCGTACTTTTCTTAATGAAAATTGCTTACAACTAATAGAAAATCTAATTTAATTGGTTTTTTTTGTACGATTACGAAAAGAAAGAAAAAACAGTCTATTTTCGTACACGTATTTGAGTGGCACTATTCAGAAAAAGACTGGATTGAAATGCCAACGCTCGAAGCGATAGCGCGACGACATGGGATGCGTTCGCACAAGAATGAGAAGAAGCGGCACTATTCAGAGCGGCATTATTTAGAAAGTGAACTGTAGTTGTATTGCATATCTGCAATTCACTACAATTGCAGATATTAAATTCATTTCACGGACGAATTTTTAATTACAATTTATCACTTGGACATTAAATACAATTCACTATAATAATAATGATAATAATAATAATAATAATAATAATATTTTCGAATTGAATTGCATTGCACCAGAATTCTAGATTGACAACTTTAATTTCGAGATTGCAGTCAATTGATTTCAATTGAATATTTTTTTTGTAGAGACACAATTGAAATTTAATTTTATATTTGGAATTTTGTATCTAATTGGAGACGAGAATATAACCTATAAATCTAACCTCATAATTTATTTTCTTTGGCAGTTATATTTATGGTTATATTTGTATTAACAGAGTCGCAAAACATTTTTTTTTTAATTCCTTGACTTTTTCCTGATTTTTCCCTAAATCATTCATCATTTTCCTTGACCATTATTATTCAAATGCCAGCATTCTTATCTTGTAACTTCTTTACCATAGAATTATTTACAAATGTAACACAAACATTTTTAATTTAAATTAAAAAAGGTTTTATTTATTATTCTCAAGGGGGCTTGATTTACTTGAAAAAAGTAAACTATTTAAACTGGAAAAGTTTTAAAACGTATCTAATTTCTAACCCAAAAAGGGACTAAAAATGACTATCATGCATTGATAATATAATTAATGTTCTTTTGGATTGAAAAGAGTTCGATGAAATCTATAAGAATTTTAGGTGAATTTTAACAATTACAGGAAAAAAGAAAGACTTTAAAATTTGAAGGGAAATAAGACTATTTCTAAGAAATTCATGAAAATTCAATGTGAATTTTAAAAAATTCAAGTAAATAAAATTCAGTAAGTTTCAAATGAGTTCAGAAAAACTCAAGAAAATTAAAAGGAATTGGATGAAGTACTAAAATTTCACGGTGAGTTTAATGAACATCAGGATCTTTGAAGATATTCTAAATTATTTTTTATATCCTTTGCAATGTTTTGAAATCTCTTGGAAATTCCTTAGAATTTTTAATAATACTCTAAGATCGTTCAAATTCTCAAAATTCCTTCCAAATGATTGAGATCAGCTATAAGTTCCTTGGAACCTTTTAAAATATTCTTTTTGGCCATTTTTTTAAAATACCTTGATATCTTCTGAAAGATCTTGTTATTTGCTTCCGACATTCTTTCGACCCATAAAAATTTGTTTAAATCTCCTAAAATCTTTCTAATCCTTGGGAAACCCCTGAAATATGGTAAGCCCCCCCCCCCCCTAAAACTTTGAAAAGCTCTTGAAAATTCCATAGAAGTTTTAAAAATACCGTGAAATGTTTTAAATAATTTGGAATAGCTGCAAATAACTGAAATGCATTTAAAATTCCTTTGCATCTTTTTAAACACCCAAAAATAATTCAAATCCTTTGAAATCCTGTAAAGTGATTGAAATCTAACAAAAAATCTATGGGATATTTAAAAATGTAGTTATGTGAATTTTTGATAGTTTTTTGAAATATTTCTTTTTTAATTGGATAAAGTATCATAAGTGTAAAAAGTTTTAATTAAACTTTAAAAAATATCTTAAATCTCTTGAAACTTTCTATAGGTTTTGAGAATCTCATAGTGTGCTACACTGACTAAAGTCACATTTTCATAATAAAAAAGTGACTACTGGACGCTTCGATCTTATTGTAAATTTTTCTAAAGTGACAATATAAACTGCAAATAGGGCACTATATAGGAATTAAATCTTGAAAATTGTGTACTTGAGAGACAGCTACTGAGTAAGGGGTACAGCTGAGGATATAGGGAATATAGGAACCGATCTGTGAGGCTTAAATTGTTTTCAATTCGAAGGAAAATATTTGTCCAATAAAGTTGAGAACGCGGATATTCCTAATATAATTAATATGGGATTTTTAAGCTTTGGGAGTTCCCTATCCGAGATTAAATCTTATGAAAGATTTCTTTCCTTTTTTTTGCTAAGAAAACTATTCCCATTTTTTGCGAAGTGACGGAGTTAACAATTCAATTCAGTTTAAATTATCATGCAGCTAAAACAAGTTTAGGACATGCAGGCCATGAAAGTATTACCAGTTTAAAAATCGAGCATGGCTTACTTCCAAAGGTTCTTTAAAAAACAGGAAGTTTACGGAAACAAAGAAAATCATGTCATATGAATAGATGTGTAATTCGTAAAAGCACGCATATATTCGGTTAACTGGGTAATAACCATTCCTTCTGCTTTACGAAGACATGCATCAAGGAAGCAATAACGCTGCATACAGAGCGAAAGTATTTGTTTTCATTTACATAGGCGTAATGCCAAAATAGGGTGAAGCCGACCGAGGAACGAGGAGGCCCTGGTCGTCTCCAAATCCTGCCAGCTATTTATGGAACAGTTATTGAAATCCTACATTGGACCCACGTTCATGCAAAACATGTTTTCATACACATGCATACACGGTATTTGGTCCCCTCGACTCTATTTTGCCCTCAGATGTTTTCTGATGTTGTTCTTTCGTAAAAAAAAACAGTGAGGGTTGTATAATGTGTTTTAGTATATTAAAAAAACTCAAGTCTGAGAGAATTTTGATTTACTTGCTATTTTAAATGATCTATGAACTGCTCTGCGTATTTTTAAGAACTAAAGCAGTTTTCCTGAAATTAAAATATTGGAAAAAATTAGGTGAATAATAAAAGCAATACATTTGTGAAGAATAATGAAAAAGTTTCAAGTTTGATTCTTGGATGAGAAAAAGCGTAAATTACTGCAGCCGAGGAAATCTCGAGTACTACTATGAAATTCAGTAAACCACGAAGAATTTGCTACTCTACTTCACAAAGGAAGATAATTACCGATAAATTTTCACGAGTTGACATTCCCAGATATTCCCTTTCTCTTCCTTCCGCTCATTCCTCTGAGAATAATAAAGCTAAGAAATAACGGAGATAGCGGAAACAATTAAAATAATTTTCCGCTTTGCATAAGAATCTCTAGTAGGACTTAAAATCTGAGTGAAATAATCTTCTACAATATGAAAGCACCAAGTAACAACACTTTACGAGAAATACGCTTACGACAATTTCAGTTCTTTTTTAAGTCATATAGCAGATCATTAATCCATTATGTTTCTTCCTGCTTTTGCATTAGTGTGCTTTGAGTTTCCGTCAGAATGTGAATGAAAGTAATAAAAAAGGAATTTTGCGTATCTTCACATCCTGTCAAAAAGGAGTTTCGGACTGTATGGAATTCAAGAGCAGACTCAGTATATAGAGCGAATGGAAGGAGAGCTCAAAACAAGTACGTGTTCATATGCATGTAAATTCTCAGCCGAACGAGTTACATCTCGTCGACGCATCTTTTTAAAGCAGGAATACAATGGATTCATATACTTTCATCTTTTTTGAATGGTAAATTTCGCTCGTGTTTTTATATCTGTTACCACTTGCAAGGCGTTCCAGATTTATTTATGAAGAAACTCATTTTTTAAGTATGCAGTCAATTATATTCCTCCACTTTAGAAGTTCCACACAACTTTTTAAATGAAAATTCACTTATTAACTGCAACAAAATTGAATCTGAAAAAATCAATTATTTCTCATTTTGTTTTACGCATAATGAGGAGTAAGTTCTGAATGCGCTGACTTAAAACGCAATAAAGATATCCTTTCCTTCATACCATCATATTAAGGTCTGTAATTTAAAATAAAATTCCTAACTCTTGGAGGATTCATACATTTAAAAACTGCTCACTTTCAAAC
Organism: Druon quercuslanigerum; assembly: GCA_010014905.2. Lineage (NCBI taxonomy): Eukaryota > Metazoa > Arthropoda > Insecta > Hymenoptera > Cynipidae > Druon > Druon quercuslanigerum. The sequence continues at coordinate 23,871 of JAAAKG020171432.1, forward strand.
CATATTAATTTCAATTGTAAATGTCATTAAGCTTCATTCACGAACAATTAGGCAGTAATTTTGTTAATTTCAAACTATTCAATAATATCAGTATGAAATTAATCATTGTACGATTGTTTTAAATTTGAAATCCTAAAATTCTGAACCTCTGACATTATTAAATTTATAACTTGTTGTATATAGGAAATCTGTATTATCATCAGGATAGTAAATTACGGATCAGATGAGTTAATTATCATATTACGTGAAAATAGATATCTACACAATCGATCTAAGATTCAACTCAAATTCAGAATTTTACGTTGTTATAGATTTTTTAAAATAGAATTTTATCTGTGCAGATACATCCCCTCCCCTTGCTCCGCTAGCAATCAAACTTTTAGCTTATAACTATTTTCTATTAATATATATATTACAATTTTCTAAGGTTATATGGTATTTTCATTTTTCAAACTTTTAGTTACCCTATAAATAATCCATGATGAGAATTCTAAGTTTGCCTCGAAACATGCCGGTTTCTTAGTAATATAAAAAACGGAGAAAAGAATTGGAAAATGCGAAAGGTTTTGTTTTGTCTGACTTTGTCCTTTTTCTCCATTTTTTTCGTTAGCTATTTGTCTCTGATCAGCCGAAAAGCGAGGCAGTTTAGAAATCTAATTTTTAATTGTAAATCCTTTTCAGGCTCTGTTTACATATCATTATTCATAAAAAGTAGATTGGATTTCGATCATTAAAAAAAATTTAATATACACACTAAACTCATGATTCATTTCAACCTGCAGGGCTTGTTTATAAACACTTTAAGAGTTTTTTATTTTTCGAAAAAATAATAATCTAAATAGATTGGTCCAGAATGAACCACAAAAAAGTATAGAACCCTTTTAAAATCGTGAAGATTTTCCCAGGTTTTAAAAAACATGTTTTCAAATTCTTCAAGCTCTCTAGTAACCTTGCGCCACGAAATACAATAAAAAAAATATCCGGCACATATTACAAACACTTGTCTTCATTTTTTTTCTAGACTATCACCTCCTGAGTAAAAAAAAAAGTTTTTTCAGTGGTGACCGTATACAGTGAAAAAAAAAGTTCAAAATGATACCGAAATCAATATCATTTTAAAATGCAACAAAAATGATAACGAAGTAAAGAGCATTTTCATCAGCCGGAGTGAACGATCGACTTTTGAGGTCATAATGATCTGATTCGGGATCATGTATGAAGTGAAACCAAAATGTCTGAAGTTCTTAGAGTACTTTAGCTCACATGCAAGCTTTTTATGGGTTCTGATCATGGTGTACTTGAAACGTTAAAAAATAACGATATCTGATATCAAAAAATATCATCCGTTAAGTGTATTTGTCTCTTGCGTGCGGTTAGATATAATTTTTAGGTTATGTCGTTATGACACCGGCGTCAGAATTAGCGGTCATTTTGTTTAGTCTGATAAATTAACCAAAAAATAAGATCAAATTGATCCAAGTGAACAGATCATTATTATCTCGAGGGTCAAATGATCGGTGGAGCGAATTTCTCTGCAACAAAATTGATCCTTTTTTTACTGTGTATTATGTGATCTGTAATTTGTATGTAGTCAGTAGAGTGTAGTTTGTGAGCATGGTAACCTTCGAAGGAATTGTCGAAAAAAAATTTCCTTGGGAAAATATTTTTGTGGCTCACACAGACAGTTGAAGTTAATTTTAAAAGCCTCTATCGCCTTTATTTATGGTTTTAGCTTGGAACTTTTTTTTATAGAACTAATAGTTCTTGTTTCAAACATGAAAAATCCCATAAAAATAAAAAATTCAAATTTATAGCCTAACAATGCAAAATTCAATGGAAAAACTGACAGTTTGTCGCTCAAGGAGATCTGCAAACTCGTTTTTAACCATGTTGAATGATGGTCATAGTTTTGGTTTTTACCATGCACATTGTCACGAAAAATTCGATTTATAGCTAGAAAGCACCAAATACACTAAGAAAACGATTTGGATGAATCCAAAACTTTTTTATTGGTTTTTTTATTTTGATTTTTTGCACCAAATCTTGTGACAGATAAGGTATTTAGTTAATCAAACTAAAAAGTTTGATTAATAACATATTTCATGGAACCAACCATATTTTTTTATGATTCAACCAAATTTTCATGTATATTCAGGAAAAGCGTTTTTTCGGGTTTAAGAATTTTTCAGAATGCAGAGTGTAAATTGTAACAGAAGAGTCCTGAAAAGAAATTTTTAACTTTATCGAAATAATTTTTTTATATGACTCATCGTTTTTTTAATCGGCAAAAATGCAATTGCAAAATAAAAGAATTTAATTTTGAACCAAATAACACAAGATAAGAAAAAAATTTGATATATAAAAATGATATAAAAAATAAACAATAATAATTTTTTTAAACAAAATTTGCATTTTTCAGGCAAAAAATTTGTTGTGTAAATCAAACGGTAGTATTAAGAATTAATGGATACTCCAGTAACATCAATTTTAGCTTAAAAGAATGCATACCAAAGTCGAGCGCTAAGTGCTCTACAGGTACCTCAACTCGAATTTTCAAAAGATTTCCTACGCAAATAATATGCATTACTAGGAATGTAACACAAATATCGCAACTTGTGTATATGCAGCCCTCGCTTCGATTGGGCAGCAGACTTCCCACTAATGTAAATGACCAGCTCTACAGCCATCGAAAGTCGAATTTTCGATTGAGGTATGATGAAAAATAATTATCCAGTTTCAAAAGAAAAGAGTCTATCTTTCAACTTCATACGAAAATAATTAATAGAATTTTTTTCTAATTGTTTCAGATTGCACTTTTGCACACGTTTTTACGGACCAAAAAGAAAGGTCAAATTCGCTAAACAGACTGTTTTGACTACAGGTCTGGTTTTAAACAACAACAAAAAATACTAAAAAATAAAAAATCGCATTTTGCGGTCAAACTATACAAGATAAGAAAGAATTAAATTGACAATAATATTACATTTAAAAAAGATCTATAAAACTTTAAAAAACATTAAAAATTAAATTTTTGGGAATTAAAAGTGAACAAATAAAATTTTTGGAAAACCGACTCAGGGGTTTCTCGGGGGAGCAGGGCAAGAACAGTTGCGACTGTCTCGTCGGAATGAGCGCGGCGCGCGAGTACTCAGTCCTGTATATTGTGCAATACATGCTTTCCCATTGTAAACGGTTTACGCGTTCTTACAATTGATGTTTCGAGCTCCCCGAGTTCAGTCCAAAGCTATTTGAAAGCAACCCCTGACACTGGACTGAAAACGAGAGTTTAGTGTACATAAATCAAATTTCGAAAATTGGCACTTGAATCCAAATGCATATCCCCCCTTCAAATATCAAGGATATATATATCACTGTGTTTTGTGAGGCACGATGGCAGAAAGTATCCGAGCGCTAAATTTAAATGTGCGTCACCAATCTGGCGCAGCGTGAAGATTTTTCTCCTGCATGAATAGGCCAGTCAACGAAGCTGAAAGAGGTTGCTGAAATGGAAAAAAATTATAACAAGCTATATAGAAGTTAAAACTC